>JXCR01128377.1:359171-402895 GCA_002079205.1 Phalaenopsis hybrid cultivar | reverse complement strand
TATATATATATATATATATATATATATATATATATATATATATATATATATATATATATATATATATATATTTGTTTTCTTAAAATTCTATGTTCCTTTCATCGATACTGAACGCATATGCGGATATACAGCCCCTAAAAGGCCAAAATTTTGTCATAATTTTCATGGTTTCAGATTGACGGGAGTGACAGGAAGAAAAAGAGAAAATCCGGTGGGTTTCAGGTTGGGAAGAGAAAGCTGAAGACCAGATTGTCGGCGTTGGCGAAGGCTAAAGCAGCACAGGCTATGGAGGTTGACAAATAATCCATGTTGTGATTTAAATTAAGCTTTTTTTTTTTCCAGTTCCTCCTATGTACTGTTAAACCCTCAAGTATTTGTATCTTGGCAGTTCTTTTTCCGCATTTTTGGTGTAAATTTGTCTTTTTTTTCACTTGAAAAAGAGGATATGGACTAATGGCGATAAGAGGAAAAAAGAAGAAGGCAATTTCAAAGCATTTTTTATGTTGGATTTCTCTGTTTTTATTTATCTTCATTCTAATTTCACTAAAAAAAGAGGCAATTTCAATATTGTATTTATTTTTTTTATTTTCATAATAGGTTTTTAAAAATTGGTAAATTCTATTTAAGTGTTTATTTAAAATTTTTTATAGACACTTATAGCAAACATATCCAAACACTATTGGATGGTTCGTGTCAAGTTATTTGATATAAATTATTTTATTGGCAATGTAGCGTCTTAATGATATCAAAACAAAATGTTCGATTTGATTATAAATATATCAAATTTGAAGATGATTTGATATTTTAATTAATAATTCTCAGTTTCTTATTAAAGTGCTTAATATGAGTTCGTTTGAATTTGGATTGAATCACTTGCTGTGTCATTGGGTGTGCATTACAGTTTGGCTATAATTTTAGCTCAAATGATCTCGCATTTGATGTCCAACATGCATTTAAACATGTGCCTTATCAAGTGCATATCAACTATGGTTTTTAAATGATGAAATTTGGCAGAGAAAAGTCCCAAACGAAGTACAGAATGATTATCATGCTTTAGGCAAATTTTATGAGGCTCAATTTGATGTCAGGAATGTGTCCAACGAGTTCAGAAAAATCTTTAGATATTTAATTCATTAAATATACTGATTTTTCTTATAAACGTTTTCTTCTGGAAAATGCATGCTTTGATCTAATTTAAATAACAAATAACAGCAATGATTTCATCTTTTTGTTATATCTTCATGCTCAAGGTTGATGATGAGAGTTTTGAAGCCAACTGCTTTGATGTGCCCTGATATAAAATATTCTACCCCTTATGCTGAACCTAAAATATTTCATATGGTGTGTTTTAACGAAGAAAATATTATGTATGGACATTGAAAAATATGTCATATCATCATACATGTGAATTTGTGCTGAAGAGGTTGGGTGTCTAGACGTGCGGTGCTTGAACATAATATAGATATATTTTTTGTTTTAAAAGCTTGAGAGCTAGTCTAAGGTGTTCTTGGTTGGCCTCCTCTATGCCTACATTGATCAACGCATCAAAGTAGTAAGGTCATTGCTAGGGTTCATCCTATATAATTAATTTTGGCTATTGTGATTGATCCATCATCTTTATTGCTAGAGTGAACATTTTAGATATCTCCACATCATGTAAAAATAGAGAGATGAAAATCCCTTCAACAAAACCTCATACGGTTCCTTGCAATGCTGATACAATTCCCTCACAGGATTCACTCGATTCTCCTCTCCAATCTCTTTAGAAAATTGTAAAAATTTACAGTTCTTACTCCTATCTATGACCCCTTGGCCTTCTTAGAGAATTCCATGACTTATAAAATACCAAAAAGTCCCTCCTCCAAGCGTCAAAATTCATCAAATAACTGTCAAAGTTGCAATTTAGCAACTACAGAAAACAACTGTGCCAGATGCAAAGATCTTGGCGCCTAGGCGTCACATTCTTAGTTGGATGTGTAGATTTCTTGGGCCTTGGTGCTCAGAAGCTGGCGTTAGGGCGCTTGAATGGAGCGCATTGACACCCAGAATCCGGTGCCTAGGCGCCAGTTATGTGAAGTCCAAGTTTACTCCATTCAGCTCCTTTTTGCTCCTTTTCAATTTTGTTTTGCTTCAAGTGTTCTACACGTTATACCGACAAGATAAATATGAAAATATCATTCTTTAAAGTGCAAAATTTTTCAAGATTTTGTGATGAATGTAATGAAAATTAAGCATGTTAAAAGATATATCAAGAGAGACGGATAGGTCGATTGTTCTCTCCGTCTATGTCTTACTTCCTTGGATACCTAATGAGGAAAAAAGAATATAAACTTATGAGTTGTATGGTACAAACTCTTTTAATGGCGTCTTGTTGAAAAGATCGCGGTATAGATGTCAGACAACTCATAAATGGTGATAATGCTTATATCAATCCTTGTAACGTTGATTCTTACTTTGATTACGTGTCCATTCCAATGATTTCTAGTCGGGGCGAACTCAGTAGGCATGTTCAACAAGCATATCAGATCTTGGGAAAGTGGTGGCTAATGTTTAAATCCTCCAGATCAGTTTGACGAGCAGTTTTAATTGATTTGGAAAGGTACATAATGAGCCTGATGATGACTTAAAATTGTACACTCCCTAGAAATATTCCCAAGAAAGCCCAATAATTTTATTGTTGCCCTTTGGTAGCCAATTATTAGTATACGTTGGGGGAGATACTAAGAGTGTTAAATCTAATTATTTTCAAAAATACTACATTTTCCATCAATGTAAGAAGAATAATAAATTATTTATCATCAAGTGGCCCATTTACAATCATACTGTCCAATTTCTATGTATTTACACTTCTAACACCTTAACCTTACTTTTTGCATTTATATCTCCAAAAGCTTTCACATCACATCTAAAAAAATATTATTTTAATTAAAAAAAAAATAAAATACACATTTTATTTATTGCTAAACCGACACTGGTATGTATGTAAATAAAACCAACAACAATAGCAAAATGTCAGCGAATATTTGATTATTTAGGGTCGTTTTTGCCAACCTGCCTTTTATACTACCTCGTTCTGTCGCCCGGTTCCCATTTTATACACCTGCTTGGTCTTCCTGCTCCTTTAGGCCAAAACCATGGAGGAAGACGATTCACAAAAGCACACCAAGCTTTACCGATCCTCCTCTACTACCCGGGAGGTCCCTGCGTCATTGTTGGAAGGTGTGACGGCGACTTCATCATCCGGCGGTAGTGCTGTTTTCATCCCGGAGTTGGACATTGGCTCCACCGGTCCCGAGGACCTCACTTCTTCATCGGGTGGCAATGATCCAGGTTTGGATTCTTCCACTGCGGTCGCTAGAGAAATGGAAGATGCCATCTACGAGATCAGTGACCCAAATTCGTCGGCTAACGGCGATGAGACGGGATCGACATCCATTGAATTCTTTGCTGACTTTACGCCTCCCACTTCTTCTTTGGTCGATGACGAGCTGCTTTATCTGAATTCGGATTCCGTTGTTTCTGATGACCGAAATTATTCTCTCAACGAGCCAGAGNACGGAAATTATTCTCTCAACGAGCCAGACTTAGGGTTGGAAAACGCAGTTTTAACGCCAGAGCCGGAGTCATCCGCCGGAGTCACTGTAATGTCCTCGAGCCTATCGCCGTCTCAGTCATCGTCCTGTCTCCAGCCGTCGGACTTCCATGTCTCTTATGATGGCCGGAACCATTCTTCGGGAGTCAGTGATCATTCCGCTTATCCTCCTCCCTCCGAGTTGACTCTGGATGAGTCTGGCATGGAATCCTTTATTTCTGTGGCTCCACCTACTGCAACGCCGGCTTCCCACCGCAGCCGTCGTCCATTCGATCAGATTTTTTCCATAGTCAGCAAGGGATCGCGCAGTTCTACTATTGGATCTCTGAGAAGAACTTTGACACAGCCCCTGATGCCCGACGTACCCACGAAGCTCGCGCGTCTGCTTGACTTAGCAATCAGCGGTGATAGTGCATCCCTGGAGGATCTTAAGGGCGTTGTTTCAAAGGAAGGGGGCAACTCGAGATCAGTGGTGGACGCGCTTCTTGCGACGATGGGCGGAGTTGACGGTTTCGATGAGAGCAGAGGAAGAAATTCTGGTGATCCTCCTAGCATAATGCTCAATTCCCATGCAGCCATCATCGCTGCCAAACTCATTCCCTGGCTTCCTTATGAAGGGGATTCGAGGACCTCTGAATCTCCGAGATCTAGAATGGTTAGGGGGTTGCTTGCCATCTTGGAAGCATGCACTCGAAACCGTGCAATGTGCTCCAGCTGTGGCTTGCTCTCAGCTCTCCTAGAGTCTGTAGAGCGGGTTTTTGAGTTCGATAATTTTTCTTGGGGCGGTGCTTCATTGTGCCAATGCATTCAGTTAATTGCAGGGCATTCTGCGACTGTTGCTGATCTGAATCAATGGCTTGGTTTAGTTAAGAAAACTCTTAACACTGAGTGGGCAGCTCGGTTGATGCTTACATTAGAGAATGCCATGCTTAGTGAAGAAATGAGAGGTCCGGCATTTTCCTTTGAATTTGATGGTGAGAGCTCTGGTTTGCTTGGCCCTGGGGAGAGCCGGTGGCCTTTTTCGAATGGATTTGCATTTGCTACTTGGATTTATATTGAGTCTTTTGCTGATACCCTGAACACTGCAGCAGCTGCAGCTGCCATTGCTGCTGCCGCTGCTGCAAAGTGTGGCAAGTCTTCTGCCATGTCTGCAGCAGCAGCTGCAACTGCAATTGCTGGGGAAGGGACAACACATATGCCTAGACTATTTAGTTTCATATCATCAGACAACCTTGGTTTTGAGGCTTACTTCCACGGCCAATTCTTGGTGGTGGAGAGTGGTGGCGGAAAGGGAAAGAAGCTTTCTTTACATTTTACTCATGCTTTTAGGCCCAAATGCTGGTATTTTATTGGCTTGGAGCACACTAGCAAACAGGGCTTGATGGGTAAAGCAGAAAGTGAGCTGAAACTGTATGTGGATGGACACTTGTATGAGAGCCGTCCATTTGAACTCACAAGAATATCAAAACCTCTTGCTTTTTCATGCATTGGGACAAATCCACCTCCCACAATGGCTGGTTTGCAGCAAAGGAGGCGGCAATGCCCCTTATTTGCAGAGGTTGGCCCAGTTTACATATTCAAAGAACCAATTGGTCCGGATATAATGATTCGATTGGCATCTAGGGGAGGAAATGCACTTCCTTGTTTTGGGAATGGCGTAGGATCACATTGGATGGGAATGAATGAGTATACAAGGAATCTGGCTGAAGAGAGTTTGGCACTTGATGTTGCAATGGAAGGAAGCTCGCACCTTCTTTACCATCCTAGTTTACTCAGTGGCCGGTTCTGTCCAGATGCTTCACCTATTGGCGCAGCTGGTTGGTTTATCTAGGATTACTTTTATTAGTTAAAATTTTTAAATTGGTCAATTACTAATGTGAAAAAAACATTGTTACCTCATGTTCTTTATAACTTTCCAAGCTTTAGAAATGTTTTTGACAAAACCGAGTATGAATCCATTAAAGCATCAATAATAAACCTTTTAAAACTATGAAAGACAAACTAAAAGAGTTCCCATTGGTTTAATTATAGAGCTCAAGTTCACTTTAAAAAAGAATGCATATGGTTCTTGAAGAAGGATGTGCCTGATGTGCAAGGTCTTGAAGGAGAATGTTGCAAGTGAGATCCTTAGGATTGTCGGAGTATCGCAAGAAATTTTAATCCAACACTTAAATGACATTTATAGAGTAGAATTAGAGACATGTCGCTAAAGTAGATGGAAAGAAGTATTTTCTTACTTACTTTTAAAGTAATTTCAAATTCAGTTCCCTTCCGCTACTATTTTATATAAGAATCCCCATGTGAATTATCTTAGTGCTAGTTTTTCCTTGTTTTTCATTTTGAAAGGTGGAATTGTCAAACCGTAGACCCGCATAATAGGGTATTTGAAATCATTGGTATACTATGGCTCTTAAGGTAAAGTATAAGAATGATTTTTGAGGCAATCTCAATTATTTGGAGGCTACTTGAATTAAGCTCATTTTCACACTATAGCGACATTCCATACTTTCCCTCGTGGCATCCCCCTCTTGCTTGTGCTTGCATCTCACGATGAGCTCTTTCACATGCAATCTTTAGTATATCTCTCCCCTTCACATAGCTCACTTCGCAACAATTTGTGCACGTCATGCGTTTGATCTCTCATTGTGTTTGCATGAGCTCCCTGCTATTACCATGCTATTGCCTTTTTCACTAGTTTTCTTTGGGTTTGCCCTCTTAGCGATAGCTTCTTATTTCGATCACCAACTCTTCCTGGATTCTGCATTTTAGATTTGCTTTGTTGATGAAACTCAACTTTTTCACTTGCTGATTGTTTCTCACTTCTTTGAGCATCACTTGCATCTCGATCAATAGGGCTTCTTTTTTCTTTTAACTAATCTACCTGCTCATCTCACACACCAACTATCTCTAGCATTGGCCACTCCCAATCGTATGCACATGTTCTTGTAGATTTCGTTTTCTCTGAGGCTCCTCTTGCTGGTTGTGCTTCGAATTTTGTTTCTATTGCTGCTTGTGCTTCTGGATTTTTATATTGAATTTATTGTAGTTGAAGAGGTCTAGTTTTTAGCGGTCTTCATTTAATCATTTTCTCTTATGCATTCTGCAAGATTTTGTGCCACCTTAACATAAACAACCCTTTTCAAGGCAAATTTGCGCTTGTCTCCACCAAAAATGAGATTTTAGATCTTTTTCTATTGTGGGTAAATTTTCTTTTGGTCTCCCCAATCTAAAGATCATTCATAAATTTATGTTAGACTCAGCTTTGGTTGGAGACTTATCAGTTGTGCTAATTAATTATTTTATCATTATATGACTATCATTCGAAGCATATTACACCAAATTTTTTCACGATGATCTTATTATGCTAGTGGCTATTTGATATGAATGATGAAATAGTCTCCTCACTTTGACTTTTCTGAGGAACTACATATCACTCTTGTTTGGATTGCATTATTTCAAAGAATCCACCTATGCTTCTTTGGCTCTTTTTTTGATAAATTTTTGCAATTGGATGTTGCAACAGTTCATTTTACTCGATTGTCAGTGGTTAGCGTGCTGGTTTATTTATTTATTATTATTTTTTTATGGTTAGAGTGCTGCTTGACTTGGATGTTTTTATTCTCTGTGAAAATAAGGTGTGGATTGATTCATCTTTTTGTGATTATTATCAAAATGGTTGAATTTGAAGGCGTTTCTTTGTGTTTCTTGTTCGTCATGATTTTTGGGTGCAAACTAATGTGAAGTTTCCAGGTGGATATGAAGATGGATGAGTTTCAGTGGCTGTCAAGATAGTCTGCTATTTTTTTTTTGACCTTGTCTATTAGTAGAACTAGGACTCTCACCGAGTTGTTTCTGATTCGACTGGCCTATGATTCTAATTCTTTTGCTGTTTATAGATCCTGGATTGCATCTTTCAGTGACTTATGATTTATTTTGAGAATTGTGCTATGCCTGCTTTCCTCTCTTAATGCAGCATACTTCCTTAATCTGCTTTCTCCTGTAGCATTAGAATGTGTTTCCTGATTCATTGTATTTCTACAGTTCCTGTTGAACCTCTTTATTGATCTGCAGCAATCTTGTACGTGGTTTTGTCTGATTTAATTATAAGCTTGTACATTATTCTTATTGTATTTTCTTATTAATTACAAGTAAGATTTTTAAAATTGATGGTTTCAAAGCCATAAATGATCAAGACTATGTTTAGAACTCATGCACAGATTCAATTTTTGCAGTCATGACAACCAATGTTCCGCTAAATCTCTAATTAACAGTTTTGTTCACATTTTGTAGGGTGCTTTTTGAATAAGTTTTGTATGTATTGATTGAGCAAACAAATGAATTGAAATCTTATTTATAGACAAGGTAATCTTAAAAAAAATCACCTGCTGTTATTACCTGCATTGTAGCATATAATTGAAATGGAGAATATTGTTTTTAATAGCCAAATCTCCTCTTTATGTATCTCCACAAATTATTCTATATTTCAATTTGTAGTGTGTAATTTTCATGTTGATAGAGGTGTGCATTAGTTTTTACTAAGGCTGAAAAATTGTTTTGAACGGACATATTTGGTTGTTTTGTTTCGGTTTATTAAAGGATAATATGCTTTTTGGTCTAAAGATTAAGTAAGATTTATTTGGATTATAGGATTAATGGTTCAGTTTTACTTAAAAACATGTTTTAACTAAAAACTGAAACCTTATCAATAAATAACAAAGTATTATTTACTCTTTAAGGTCTCTTCATCACTGAGAAACTGATCTAGTATTGTAGAAAGAGTTGATCTTAACTGCTATAGAAGTTTATATTTAGTTTTATCTATTCACTTTTTTCTAAAAAATATCTTAGAGTGTCTTTCTTTATTCGGATTTAGTCTAAAGTCCTTCGTTTGAGTATATCTATAATTGAATACATGAAATGTAATTTTAGTAGCAGTAGATTCAGTGTTAGAGTTGTAACAATGGGTAATCAAATCATTAAAAGGAGTGAACATTTTAGATATCTCTTGCCTTTTGTTCAAAGTGATGGTAATATAGATGGGGATGCTGCTAGTAGAATTCAAGCTGGATCGTTGAAATGGATAAATGCATCGAGCCTATTGTGTGATAGAAAAGTACCACATATATTTAAAGGAAAATTTTATAAGATGGGGTGAGACGTGCGGTGCTTTATGGCGCATAATGTTGGCCTATAAAGGAGAAGCATAAAGCTGAGTGAAAATGTTGCTGAGATGAGAATGCTCCTGTGGATGAGTGGCTTTACACTTGTTGACAAAATGTAAAATGAATATATCCATGAAGGGTTGGTGTAGCTCCATTGACACACGAGATTAGAGAGGGTCGGCTTAGATGTTTGATCACATTAAATGTCAATGATGTGAGGATCCGGTTAGGAGAGTAACTGTTTTAGATTCGACTTATGTTAATAAAGATAGAGACAAGACATGTTATATAAAAAATGATCTTAATTTATTAGAATTAAATGACAATATGACTCTCAATAAGACACAATAGAGAAAAAAGTTTCATGTAGCCCACCCCACTTAGTCGGATAATGGCTTATTGCTGTTATTGTTTCTTTATTCAGATTTCAAAATTCTATTAAGGGGATGTTTGGTTGGAAGGATTTATAGTGCATTATAATTCTTTTATATAGAGTTTAGGAAATTAAGTGTTTGGTATGAAGAATTTCAATTACAATATAAAATTTGAATGTATTGGAAATTTACATTGTAGTTCATTTTGATTGAATTAGAATTGAACATATTTGGCTGAATTTGAGATTTGCACCATTCGTTAATGTAAAATGCTATTGGCTGTGCTCCTGTTGCCAGTCATCTGTTGTGCGGCCAACAACTTTCGCTGCCAGCCTTTGTTGCGTACCACCCACCGTTGGTCGTTGCTCTCATTTGCATCCCGATCGTCGTCCATCGCCCATTGCCTGCTGTTGCCAGCCTGACCGTCGCCCATTGCTCTCCTACCGCCACCTGTCACCCCCACCCGTCTCTGTCCTCGGCCGCCACCCATTTCTGTCACCGACTGCCGACCCACCCGCCGATAGCCCATTCGCTCATCGGCCAGCCGCCGCCGACCTGCTGCAGCTGCCAACCAACCTGCCCGCCTCCGCTGCTGGCTGGAATCAGCTTCCCCGACCACCGCCGATTGCCTTGCTTGCCTCCAATCGCCGCCGCCACTGGCCTTTTCCACACACCGTCGCCGTTGCCTTCAGATGCCTGCCACCCACTATATATTTTGAAGTACATTATTATAAATTTATTTCATATAAAAAAAAAATTTCTATGTTTATTTTATAGTGAACCAAACGACTTCAAAAATTTTCAAATATAATATACTACTTTTGTATTACATTTATTTTACACTGCATTACTTTTTCAACAAATCAAGCTGTCAAAATAAAATGGAATAAATCAAATTATACTACAATACACTTTGATTATTTTGTTTTTACCTATGATTCGGCCAAACTAACTAAAATTTAATGTGCTCTTTATTGTTGCTTTCTCCTCTCCTCGCTAATGTCCTCATGGTTGACAACATTTGATGATCTCATCACCTCCTCTTCTTTTGCAAGAACTTATTCATGATTATCTTTCAATTTGCATTGCATAAATGATCATAATGGTTTTTGGACACTCGCGTTGACTGTGTGGGTGCGTATCGCTCCCCGATCATGGCTATTATCTGTGATTGGCACTATGCTTCCTTTGCAAGGAGATGCCTCATTTGTGCATGTGTATTGCTGTCTCCAGTTGCAGTGTCTGCTATGACGCTCTTACTTTGTTTTGATTTACCTTTGTTAAATTTTTATTCTCTCATGCTAGAAGTTGTACATCCTTGCCCTTGTTGCCTTGATTCATCATTCAACATCCATTCCCTACATTCACCAATCGTCCTGTTGTTCGTTCCACGTTCTTTTGCAGATACTGTTAGAGGGAACATTGGCCACGGACCTTTGCTTGATTCTTCTCGTTTTCCTACTTTTATTTTTTTACATGGGCCCGCATTTTATTATCACAAACCACTTCCTTCCTTTTAAGGTAAACTGCTATGGTGTTATCTGATAGTGAGATTTCTGAGTTCGCTTTGTCTTTCTCCATTTCCTTTCTTGATAAGTTTCTTGAGGCCATTCTAGTATAGAGATTTTTTATAGATTCATGAAATTTCCGCTTGTGGCTGGGAGCTATAGTATGGGATTTGTTGATTCTCGTTCTAATCGAGCTATCCAAATAATTAATTACTCAAGATTTCTTTTCTCAAAGAATATATTATTGGAATGAGTTTCTAATGCATAGGCTCAAATAGACTCCTCATTTTGAGTAGTCTGTTGAATCTCTTGTCACTCTAATTTAGGTTTTTTTTTTTAAAAAATTCATTTATAGATTCATTTAATCTATTTTGTGGTCTTTAGCTCAGTTTTGGAAAACAAATTTAGATGGGTGTTGCCACTGCCCATTACTTTGCTTCTCCTCTTAAGAAATAAATTTGTATTGGTTCCACTTTTACCTACTACTAGAAGAAGGTTGAGTTTGTGACATCCTGTTATCGTTATTCTTGTAAAATACTTGGTCAAAACATTTTAGAATGCATTAGGGCACACTCGTTGATATCGGAACTAATAGGAAAAAAATAGGAAAAAAAAACTTTTATTAATGGGGAAATAGGGGTTACAATACAACACAACGATACATGATAGAGATAACAAAAACAAAAACTCCTAAATGTATCCTAATGTGTGGTGGAGATAGGATGATTGGAAGGGATGATGACAACCACTGGAGGTTGGTGACAACGAAGGGAATGTATGGAACTGTAGGGACAACAAATAGGTAGGGTTGTAGGTGGTCGACAACAGGTAGTGGGGTGGATAGGAGGAGCTTGGAAGGAGGTTGGAAGGCTGGACAACAGTAATAGCTTGCAGGAAAGGGGACGACAGGGTGTTGGTGACGGAGGGGGAGTTCGGTGGTTGTGACATGGGAGGAGAAATTTTAGGGAAGGCAAAAGTGAATGGTACAAAAACCACCTCGGAGAGGATACAGCCGAGACACCACCACCTTTTCGGATACAACCCATAAGGGGAAAAAACTCCACACAGGAATCTGAGGACAAACCACCAAAATTGACTCCTACACACATAGGGGACAACAATTTAGAGTTTCCTACAAAGGGAAGGGGGTAGGAATGTAAGAAGGATCTATAAAACTCTCCCCGGGCGAAGCAACTTTCTGGATCACTAGAGTTCGCGATTCATCTCCTGTCTTCGCACAGAATCACTATCCCGTCCCACCTTCTGCTACGCGACTCGCCTCTCGTCTTCCAGCAATATCGCGATCCTGCCCCCCTTCTCCTCCCGTGAAATGTTGCGGGCTCTTGCGAAGGATAGCAGGGATTTTGGTCCCGTTTGATCGAAGCTCCACTCTTTGGCGCACATTCATTGCCCGTGCTCGAGCGTTGATTTCAGCACCCACGTAAGTCTTTTGGGTGTTGAGGAACTTCAACTTCATAGGTCTAAGCTTTTGTTTCGTCATCAGCCACCCTGGATAGAACTCATGACTGCATTGTCGCGCGAGTTATTTGATGGTTTTCCTCAGCTTGCGAGCAAATGCCCATATCGATTTGGCATCCTGAGGATGTGGACCACATTTATACTACTGAATCTTTCCAAAGTAACCCGCGATCAGTTCAGACGAGCGTGTAGTGAGAGTTATCTGACCCTTTTCACACGGCGGTGGTGTTGTTGGTCCGACGTTGACCTGGCATAACCTCGACAGTATCTGTCCTGTATCTGGGGAGGGTGTCTCGGTGCTCTCGTCTGGTGTTATTACTAAAACTAGTCCCACTGCGCTGCTCTGCTGATGGCCTTGGGCTCCGGTGGGTGATGCGCTTCCCGTCCTTGGTGAAAGAATACATGTTTCTACATCTGTCATGCTGAGTCCTTTGGTCAAACTGCCACGGTCGTCCCAACAAAAGGTGGCAGACATCAATGGGAACTACACACACCACATCTGGTCCTGTAGTTGGCCTCCGATTGAAAACTCTATCAAGCATCTTTAGTCGATGCTAACCTGGTTTTCCTTCTTCAACCACATCTGTGAATATGGCGGGGAAAGCCTCTGTGTCGCAAGTCCCAATCTCTCTACCAACTGTGTCGATGCCATATTGTTGCTGCTTCTGCTGTCGATGAATAAACTGCATACTTTTTCTGCTCATTGTGCATCAGGTGTAGAATATATTGTGGCAAAGCCACTGCAAATCTGTCAGCAGAATTTGTCGAATCACGAGCGCCTCTCATTCATATGGGGGAAGCATATATTCCTCATTATGTTCCTCATATTTCTCCCATCGCTATTCTCTTCCACGGTGCTCTGATCAGTAAGTGAGATTACTTTGGTCGTAGGACAACTGGAAGCTATGTGGTCGTAACTGTGTTATTTGAACCATTTTCTGGCTGATACAATGTTGGAGGCACTACCTTTCTCCTGTTTCTTGCTTTGATTCAGACTGTTATTTTTGTGTTCAGGCTGGCTAGTCTCTCTCGGGGTGCTCTTGTCGGTCGTGGTAACTGTAGGTGGCAGCTTGCCTGAGTTTGTTGTTTAAAGGATGACTGTTGTCCGCTTTTCTTTTGTTGCCTTTTCACATTCAATGCTAATGTCTGAACATCCCCCAACGTTTAGTATGCTTGCAATTGTACCACATTGCTGATGGCGGGTATCATATTCTCGAGATATCTCGTATGTTTTTCTGGCTCCTCAGTTCGCATTTCAGCTGCAAGTGGTCGAATTGGGCTTTGAACTTCTCAATTGAAAGATCCCTCAGCTGTATGTTGTGGAGTTTTAGAAACATATTCTAGCGATAGTGGGGTAAGAGGTACTTTTTCTGCATTGCCTTCTTCATTTTCTCCGACTTAGTTATCTTCTCACTGCTGTTCTCTGCTTTTGTTGATTTTCCCACCATATGTAGGCATTTTCTTTAATTTAATCGCAGCTAGCTTGATTTGTTTGTTCTCTGGTACATCTTTATATTTGAAAATCTGTTGTTGATTGTAGCTAGTCGAGAAACTCTTCGGGATCCATACTTCCCTCAAATTTTGGGAGGTCAATCTTGATTTCAAAGTCCCGCTGACCTCCATAAGGGACCTCTTCTCTCGGCCTCCTTTGACATTGGATACAAAAACGGCGTGGTCGATATTCCTCGTCATTGTGATCTTTCATGTGGAACAGATTCATCTCTTCATCCCTATCTTCTCTTTGACTCTCTCGATTACGGTCGAATGTAAGCTCTTTCTGGTTGTCGTCATCGAACTCGGCTAGTCTTCGTTGCAGATGATGAATTTCTCTTTGGATGTCTTCTCGAGTAGAGCCTGGTGTATCTCTCCACGGTGGCATGGTTAGGGTTGAAGATTGGAAGGAAAAAAATTGGTTGATGTGGCTCGGGTGGGGCAGATGCTAGAAACCCTAAGATGAGATTAGGGTCGGGCTAGCTTTGATGCCAAATGATACCTGTACTAGTAGGAAAACAGTGGAAACACAGAAAACAAACTTTTATTAATAGAGAAATATGGGTTAAAATATAACGCAACAATACAAAACATATACAACACAAGGAAACACTGCCAAATGTATTTGAATGGGTGGTGGAGGTCGGCTTGAGGGATAGGATGATTGGAAGGCATGATGAAAACCACGGGAAGAGCGTGTCAGTGAAGGGAAGATGCAAAATTGTAGGGCCAAGAAGGTAGGGTTGTAGATGTTCGACAACGGGCAGTGGGTTGGGAAGAGTTTGGAAGGAGGTCGGAAGGATGGACAACAGTAATAGCTTGCAGAAGAGGGCAGGGTTTTGGTCGCGGAGGGGGAGTTCCGTGGTTGTGCGTGGGGAGGAGAAGGCTTTAAGAAAGTAAAAGAGAAGGATACAAACACTATCTCAGAGAGGTTACAGTCAGAGAACCACCAGCTCTTCAGATACAACCCCCAAAGAGAAAGAACTCCACACAAGAATTTGACACCATCAAAACTGACTCCACACATAGGAGACAACAATTTATTGCCTCCTATAAATGGATGCGAGTGGGAAGGTAAGAAGGATCTAGAAAACTCTCTTCGGGCGAGGCAGCTTCCTAGATCGTGAGAGTTTGCGATTCGTCTCTCGCCTTCGTGCGGAATTATGATCCCGTCCTGCCTTTTGCTTCACGACTCGCCTCTTATCTTTGCGCGGTATCACTATCTTGTCCTCCTTCTCCTCCTGCGAAATGCCGCTTGTTCTCGCAAAGGGTTGTGGGGTTTTTGGCCCTGCACAATTGAAGCGCTCTGCTTCGGGGTTCATTAAGCACCCGTACTCGGGCCCTGATTTCAGCACCCACACCTCTCATAGTTGTTGGATTCTAGTAATCTTGGAAGCGAGGATCTATGATATAATAAAATACTGTCTTTTTTAAGGTGGCAATTTCCTTTCCTTCCAATTTTGTCTGTGCTAAAAAATTGGAATCAACTTTGGATATTGTGTTATAATCAATGCTTTTCGAAGTTGCTAGTCCCATCTAGTTCTACTCACGAAATTAGTGATCATTTCTCGTATTAACTTTTTGTTTTTTTTTTCTTTGCTCTCCTTGATGTCAGGGAGGTGGTTTATCCGCTCTTTTTTTATTACCTATGATGTTAGTTTTTCAATCCAAGAGGAACCATAAGATATTTCAGCTTGTACTTGCTCTGAGAGGGAAGAAATAGCTAAAAAATATACCTCTACATTCCAAAGTATATTAGGCTCAAAGTTTGATGATTCTGACATAGCTATTGGGGGGTTTTTCTCATTTTTTCGGCAATGTTGCATTTAATTTCTTGTCATTTCCATATAGTATTGTTTTGTTATTGTGTTGTGTTGGATCCTTTTCATGGAATGGTAATATATCCCTTTTTTTTTGCTTGAACAAATAAAAAAAATTCATAAATGAAAATAGTTTGTCTCTCGTCCGCGGCCTCTCCTGGTGCTTGTCTCTCTGCTTGTGCCAGCAAGTGGTTTTGCCCCTTGGCATTTCACTTCCGCTAGTAATTCTTTTCATTACCATAACTTCTTGCTCACATTCACATCTCGTATGTAGTGTTGCATATAGGCATGCTCTTGCTCACTCTATGGCATCGATATCTCATTGCGTTAAAGTCTCATTTTTCTTGCGCTCGGTTAGGTTTTTCTAGCTTGGTTACTATTGCAGCTTGGATGATCCTCTAATTGCCCTTACTTTTTTTATCACCTGTTATGGTTTTCTACTTTTCCTCTGATTTTTGACCTTTTGTGGATCACTTCTTTTGGTTTTGGATTGTGCCACAACTGCCATTCTAACTTTTGATTTTGCATTTCATCCGCTCTTTTCTGCCTTTGTTATTCTCTTTATGCCGAATCACACTTCTTCATTAATTCTTTTTAGAATTTTAGATGCAATTCCGATTTCCATTACTGCTGCTTGTTCCAATGTCTCATTTTTATGAGGAGGCTCTTTTAATATTTTCACACCTTCAATAATTGAGCTTCTTGCGGCTCCCACTTGTTGTCCCTTTGCAAGTGTTGTTGTTGGACTGACTGTTTCAAGATTGCATTCCTCTCCTTTTAACCATTTTTTTTTTTTCAAATTAAGATTTAACTAAAGATAAATTAAGGTGGCTATTCGCATATCAAGATAAATCTGCGCTCATTCCACTCAAAATGAAAACTTCTTAGGCCATTCTCTAACTGTGGGCATATTCTCTTTGGGCCATTACTATTTGGAAGTTATTTGCAAATTGATGCTTGGTTTACCCTTGATTTGTGACTATTTTGTTGAGCTCATTGACTCTTGTCGTGTCATATAAGACAAGCTTTAGAAATGTATTACACCAGACTTTTTTCTCAATGCTCCTACTATGTTAGTAACTATACACTATAAATGGTAAAATCGTACTCCTATTTTATCTTTTTTCAGGTGCCATCTATCTCTCTAGTTTGGTTTGCAATCCCTTGACTTTTTCAACATTAGTTTAGCCAATCCACTTTTTTTCTCCGCAGGCTCTATATTTCATCTACATTGCTGCAATTACTGTTCTTTTTAATTCCTCTATTTTAAAAGTTTTGGTTGAATTGGTTGAAACGTTGTGATTGATTTCTCTTTTTATGGGATATTGACAGAAGGTTTAATTTAAAGGCATTTAATTCTATTGATTTTCTTGCAAAATTTTCGGATGTAAATTTTATAAATGTTTCAAGGCCTATTCATATTTGAGGAAATCTAATTATTAGCCATAGGAGGAATAAAATAATGTTTAGAATTGTCCTCCCATCACTATGATGCTTGATACTCCTTGATCTTATTGATCTACACTTAAAAATTTGGAAGCCATGCAGATTCTGTTTTGGAATTTGAGACTACTGTGCCTACCTTTGCTAGTCTCATGGAGTTGATCACTGATCCAACTGCAAATCCTTGATGCCAACTTGCTTGTTCTTGAAAAACAGCACCCCTGCCAATTAGTGAAGACGTTAATGATCATTATTCTCAGTAAATTGATTCAAATGATAGCATTCAAAGTGTTAATACTCTGTTGGGGAGGAGGTTTCAAATCTTATTTACCAGATTTACCAGGCCTCAAACAAGATATTCAAAATGAATATTTTTTTTTTATAGTTTTAATATGGCTATTATGTGAAGCTTGATTATTTTAATCAATTATTCACTCAGAGTCCTCAATTTTGCAGATCAAGTTTGATTGTGAGTTTGCTTTTTGGGGGTGTATTGCTCTGGAAATTTTTTGTTTTGTACACAATGCTTCGATGCCGTACTTGCAATGGCCCAACATCACCACAACCAGTCCAGGTTCAAGACCCAAAAGCACTGCATTGAAGTGCTGGGATGCCGCGTCCCGACACCCTTTTGGATAACTACGATGCCACTGTCGCGGTGCACTTGCGCCAGTAATTGACTTCGGGCAGTTTTTCACTTAAAGTTTTGTTTTTGCTGCAAGTAATGTATTGAATTTCGAATTCTCTTCTGCAAAGGAGACAGGATGTGTCTTAGAATGTTGCAAAGTGTGTAGAGGCTTGAATGCGGTGTACTTTTTACGATTCTCCTCATTTTTTTTATAGTGGATTTTTTGGTGTGGCGCAACTATGGTTTTTCTCGATCTCTGATTTTTTCACGTTAAATCTCGTGTTTTCTAAGGTTTTTATGCTTTGTTTGCTTATGTTCAAAGCTTTGTTACAGATTTTTTGAATCAGTTTTTTCAATTTAAAATCTCCCAACCCGTTTTATGTATTTTCCTTTTTTCTTCTAGCAGTTGCCCTTGTTGTATTTATACCATTTACTAGTTACGATTATCTTTTTTAANATATATATATATATATATATATCCATTAAAGCAAATTTTTAATTTCTCAACATCAGAAGTTCTTCGACAAAACATTAAAAGCAGCTGGCCGAACAAAGGAAAGAAAGAAACCCATAAGACAAGTTTGAATATTCTGAATATTGGGCTAATTAATTCAAATTAATAATGGCTCTTTTATAACCAAACCACCTCTCAGTGAAGTGAAAGTGAATATTTAAGCAACATGATGAAATAAATCATTCTTAAAAATCTTATGATTTTAATGTACAATACGCAAAATCTCATATGCCATTTTTATTCAGATAATACTAATTTATTGTTCTTGCATAAACAGACTAGGCAAAATGCTGAGACAACCAAGTATCAGGTAAGTGATGATCTTCAAGCCCTCCAACGACTCCTCTAATCTTTTTAATCATCAAATCCACGTCAATTTAAATAACGATTTAAAACCAAGCTAAAACTATTCATATTCCATGTAGTGGTAGGATGATTGGGATGTTCCATTAATCTTAGCCATATCCANTTGAATATTCTGAATATTGGGCTAATTAATTCAAATTAATAATGGCTCTTTTATAACCAAACCACCTCTCAGGGAAGTGAATGTGAATATTTAAGCAACATGATGAAATATACCATTCGTAAAGAATCTTATGATTTTAATGTGCAATACGCAAAATCTCATATGTCATTTTTATTCAGATAATACTAATTTATTTTTCTTGCATAAACAGACTAGACAAAATGTGGAGACAACCAAGTATCAGGTCAAAGATGATCTTCAAGCCCTCCAACGACTCCTCTAAGCTTCTTAATTATCACATCCACGTCAGTTTAAATAACAATTTAAAACCAAACTAAAACTATTCAGGTTCCATGTAGTGGTAGGATGATTCGGATGTTCCATTAATCTTAGCCATATCCATCAGTTTACTCCACATTTCAAAGTCTCCTCTCTCATTGTAAGAAATTTCTCACTACTCAATGACTTACTACTAGCTCAGCTAAAGCAACAAAACCCTTCGAGCCTAGGACAAGCAAATAATACAAATCCTTAACTCTCATTCCAATAAATCAAAAGGAAATTTGAAATGAATGGCACATCTATAAAAGCAAGAACACAATGCTCAACATTTTAAGAATCTCATATGCCATTTGCAATTTCGTCCTTAATAATGAAGGATCCGACAACAAATATGTCACAAGAAACGGATTAGTGACAATTCACCAAATCAGAAATAGGAACATATTCATCAATTTTTTTATACAAGAAATGAAAATTGCAATTCAAAGGAACCTCAAATGCTTCATGAGGAAATAAGCTTAGCTTAGAAAGGATTGGATGGATTAAATTGTGTACAAAATTTAATAAAGACACAAAAGCAAATCAGAGATCCTATGATTTTATTAAAGGCGGTAAAGGAGCAAAGGAAGTTTGTTAATCCATCAGGCAGCAACCAAGAAATTCATTCATAATTCTTGATAATAAAAGCAGAAAATTAAGTGAAAGAAATTCCTTACTGANTGTTTAATTAGCTTTCTAATTGAATGTCCACAATCAAATCAGGTATATTATTGATCATTTTGGAATTGGTTTTTTAGATTTGCCATTATTGATTTGTGCTTATATCCAAATATTCCGACATCTTCTTGCTAGGATGCTTCTAATGTGAGGTTTCCAGGTGTATATGAAGAATAATGAGTTTCCGTGGCTCCAAAATATTCTGCCATTACCTTTGAACTTGTCTGTTACTATAACTTGTTCTCTCACTAAGTTGCTCCCGATTCGACCGGTCTATTTCCTAGGTTAATACTCCATGATAATCTCAAATGGACTTGTGGTAATACTATCCATTGGTTGGTGAATTGTATGCAAACTCAGCCACATACAATTTCAAATTCTACTTAGGTGCATGATCTTTTATAAGAGAAGATAACCCAACTTCTGAACTTCTACTTACCACCTTAATTGACCAATAAATTATGGATGATAATAAATTAGAATTTATTTTCTGATGAGTTTTTTAAAAGTAACTCATGAATTTAAATATTTTGATCTGGAATAATTGTATTAGGTAAATTATGTAATCTAACAACTCTATTAAAATACGGTTTAGTAGCTTATTTTGCTTCAATAAATTTATGACATGTTGTTCAATGTGATGATTTTGAAAATGAAATTTTTCACTACATAAATAAAATCTTATTTTCGTAGTATTCTGGATAAACCTATGACAAAGTTCATTGTAACGTCTTTCAAGGGTTTATATGAAGTTGGTGGAGGTGTATGTAAACATTTATTCTTTTTTAGTCTTTCCCTATTTTATACCATCTTTTTAGCTATAGGCAAAACAAGTATAGCTAATGGATTGCTGAAATCTTGATCATCAATCTGGCATTTATGGGAAAATTTGTGCTATTTTAAAGTCTTCATAACATTAGTGCAAAATATCTTGGTAGTATCTTATCTATAATATAATTTGCCTTTTAAAAAGTTGATCCTTAACAAACTATTTTTGAAGAGCCAGATGTAAATTTTTGACGCCCAAACAAGCTCTCAAACTTTGTATATTTTTTCCTCAAGGTGCTACCTTGATTGAGTTTTGATAATCTAATAAACAACTTGGGCATGATATATATACAACTCAACTTTTGAGAAAGTTTTGAAATAAACTTGGATTTTAGCCAACTTTCTATCAAGTGCAGCACAACAATTCATGGATAACTACCGTCCATCTCAAAAAATTCAATAACTTGTAGACAACCAACTTTTAAACTACAAGAAACAGGCAAGACAGTAGCAATATACATTTTTGTTATGTTATTTATTTTGAATTTTAGAATTAAAGTCCTGACTTCCATATTCGTTTCTTTCCTTCATAAGTAGGGGTGTTAACGAGCTTGAGCTTGACTCTTTAAAAAATTTCATTGTTCATGTTCGACTCGTTTATATGTCGAGCTCAAAAAAAATTTGTTCTTCTTCAGCTCGTTTGCTTAGCAGGTTGAACACGAGTTCGCGAGCAATGGGCTGTTTTGATAGCCCTAATCACAACTGTATGATGTTAAGGGCAGGGGTGAGATTTAAATCTTATTATTGATATTAAAATATTCATTTATATTTCTTTTCTATTTTTTAATTATTAATTTTAATTGATTATAAATCTCTGTGGCCTTGTAGTCAATCAAATTATTTAAAAGTAATACTCATCAATTACACACACATATATGAGTTAATTATTTCGAGCCAAAACGAGCTGAACACAAACATTCAAATCTTTACTTTTGTTCGGCTTGTTTGTTTAGGGAACAAATCGAACACAAGTTATTTAACGAGTCTAACAAAAGCTATTCATGAACAACGAGCCGTTTTGCCAACCCTATTCATAAATTTCTCCAGCTGTTTATGTACAATTATTTATCTTATTTATTTTCTTTAAACAACACAGTAAATAAGAGTAAATTAAACCATCAAATTTCTCATTTTCTACTCTCCTTTTTCAATCCAATTTTTAAGTCTTAGCAATCCTCTATTTTGGAAACCTTCCCTTTTTTTCCTTCACTCAATGATAAGGGATCTACCGAGCCAATAATAATCATAAGTAAAAATTTGGTCATTTCTTTGAACTAGAAATCTTTATATATCTTGATTGTATACTTTTTAGTCATTTCTTCAAACTTGAATTTTTTATATATCATGATTTCATGTTTTATCCACAAATGATCCTGGCGTCCAGGCGCCATAGGTGTGACAATTGCCGCGCCGCCTATTCTGGACCTGTTCGGTCTAGGCAAAAAAGAGACCAACCAGTTGTTCTAAGCAGAGATTTGCTGCCTATGGGGAATGAGGTCTACTCCTTAGTTTTTCTGGGTCTATATATGTTGTTTTCGTCGTGTTTTAGGGTAGTTTTAATGAATTTTTTGTCGGGATAGCCGTCGGTGATATCAGAGTTAACCCAAAACCACAATGTAATGGTAATATTATTCTTGAACTTCAAAGGGAGTTATAAACAAGATACTTAAAAATATGAAAACAACGGCACAAACAAAAAAGACCCCTTTGGGTGAGTATCGACGGTGGTGGGTTTCGTGTTGAGATAGTGGAACATAGAGCATTAGGTGCTAAGGAGGTTTAGCGACAGCGAGAGGAAGGTGGTTTGACGGATGTCATAAATCAAGGGGTTGCGAAAAGGTGTGACATAATGCAACAGGTTGTGAGAGGGTGCGACCGCAAATAGAGGGTTGCTGGAAAGTGCGACAACAAGAAAGGGAGCATGAAAGAGGGAGGAAATGAAGAGGTAATCATCACTTTGGTACATGATACAACCGGAACATCTCCTATCCTCAAATACAACCCTAGTAGAGGAGAAAGACATCGATGGCAGAAAATTTGAATCAAAACTGACTTGAGACACATAATATATCATATAAATACTACTAGGGTAGTTAAGTGTGGGGCTCTTTCAAATAGAAAACAATTTCCTGTGAATGAGTGATTGTGCGGTACTCTCCTCTCCTGAAATGAATTGTTTCCACAAATTTTGTCTGGTTCAACATTATGAGGCTGCTTGTCCCACTTCTCGTGTGGGATCCCGCTTCTGTGTGGGAGATGCACCCGCTTCAGTTTCTCTGGGTTAAGGGAGCTTTGACCTCATTTTTCACAGTCAAACCTTCTGGTTCCTAATAACATAGAGTTAAATATGCTATCACGTTGAAATTAACAGAAATGTTGTAGTTCTTGGTAGGTCGATGTTATAGGCGTTGTCATTCAGTCTTTTGAGAATCCTAAAAGGTTCATCTGCCCTAGGCAAGGTCAAGGGATTGCGGTCATGGGTCAACAATTCGAGCATTGGGATAGTGGCCAAGTGGAGCTTCCAGTTGTCCACCATTTTTCTGATATCTGTGAACCATGGATGTATGAGAGTGAACTTATTATTATTGAAGGAGATTACACCATCATCATACTGTTTTTGCAAGATAATATGACCAAAGAGCAATAAAAACCACGTGTGGCTCCCAATTTTGTTTTCCTTTTTAGGTTGGGGCAGATGCTTTTTTATCTACCCCGTGAATATAACAAGGCGGCAAATGTGTGTGCGCTACTTACCCTTCAAAACTCGTTTGTTTTGTCGCATTTAAATGATCATAATGCTCTTTCCTCTATTCTTGTAGATGATAGATCACATTTTTGTACATAATAGGTGCATATTGGGATATTTATTCGTAATTTTTGAAGTTATTGATGCAAAATGCAAGATTTCAAGGAAACATTTTTTCTTCAACTTGATCCACACTAGATCCCCTTCTTCTAAAGTCTCCCTTTCCAGTTTTTTTTGCCTGTGCTTGGTACTTGCGGTTCTGGTTTTATCCTTTCCTGTCTCTTTGTGCAATCTCTGAATCTCTTGTACCCTCTCTTTAGCATCCTCACTAATTTCTGATGTCTAAAATAAGTGATACCAAGTAAACTAAAGTGAGAGGGTTGTTCCCATATACCATCTCAAATGGGTTGCGTCCCATGGTCTAGCTCACGAATCTGTTCTAAGCAAATTTGGCTTGGGATAGAATGAGGTCTCATTGTTTAATATTTTTCACCACAAAGTACTTCAAAAGTTTCCACAAACTCCTGCTCACCATTTGTGTCTGATTGTTTGTCTTGGGATGAACTGTTGACCTGAATTGAAGGGTCGCCCGGAAGTGACTTTAGAAACTTAACATCTCCGTCGGAAGTAATGGTCCTGGGTATCCCATGCAGTCTCACGATCTCCTTGAAGTATAAGTTAGCTACATGTGATGCATCCAACATCCGATGTCAAGTTTCGAAATGCGCCATCTTCAATAATCTATTTAGCACAACCAACACAAAACCCTTGTTCTACTGCTTCCTTAGAAGAACCATCACAAAATTATGCTAGCGTCTAGCCATAGGGCCTTTTGTATTGGTAAAGGAGTGTATATTTCTATATGCCGCCCTCTGGTTTTGGCCACATCATAAATTATGCATTGTCTGACATGTCGTTTCACATCTCTCCTCAGTCGGGGCCAAAAGTGTTTTCGCATGATTGCAAGAGTCTTGTCTCTGTCAAAGTTTCATGCAGGTCCTTTGCTATGAATTTACTGAATAATGTACTCTCAGCGAAAATCTAGGAATACACAATTTATTCTGGTGGAACAGATAATCATCAGCATTGTGATAATGATCTGTAGGCTTCTCCTTTTATTGATCCCAGATCTTTTTGAAATCTTTGTCTGTCACGTACAATTCCTTCACTATCTCAAAGCCTACGACCCGAGTCTGCATAGAAGTGATCACCAACTGATGGCGGCTCAGTGCATCTGCTACTCGATTTTGGTTTCCCGCCTTTTGCTTAAGCATGAATAGGAAAGATGTTAAGAACTCTATCTAGGATGCATGTCGACCCTTTACTTGTTCTGTCTGTTCAAGAACTTCAAAGACTCATGATCCGTAAATAAGGTGTACTCACTCGTCAATAAGTAGTGACTCAAGTGATTAAGAGCTCTCATGATCATAGAACTCTTTGTCGCATGCCAAATATTTTTCTCTTGCATTCATCAACTTCTCACTGATGAATGCTATAGGGTGGCCTCTACAGCTCAACACTGCTTTTATTCTCACATTTGAGGCGTCACACTCCATCATAAACAACTGATTGAAGTTTGGTAATGCCAATACTAGTACCTGGGTCACTTTATCCTTTAGTGTATTCAAATTGAACTGAACGACTTCCATCCATTGGAATATTTCCTTTTTCAAAATTTCTATTAGAGAAGCTTTGATAGTGCTGAAGTTCCTGAGGAATCACCTATAAAATGATACCAACCCCAAAAATTTTCTCAACTTGTTAAATGACCGTGGGGCTGTCCAGCTCATGATGACTTCCATCTTCGTGGGATCTATCTAAATGCTTGCACTAGACAATACATATCTAAAAAAACATACTTGTTTTGTCAGAAAGTGACACTTCTTTTGGTGGGTGTATAGTTTCTCTGATTGCACGTCCTCGAAGTCCGTCCTCAGGTGCTTTAAGTGCTCCTTAGATTTGCTGTATACCAAAATATTATCGAAGTACACCACTATGAATCGATGTGAGCCTGGAAGATTGGATTTATCAATCTCATGAGCGCGCTGGTTGTATTAGATAATTTGAAAGGCATTTCCATCCACTCATATAATCCATGCTAGATCTTGAAAGCAGTCTTGCACTCGTCCCTTGGTCTCATTTGGATCTGGTGATATCATCTGCTTAAGTCGATCTCAGAAGTGATAATGGCTCCATTCAATTCATCCAAGAGGTCATCCAGGCGATGCATCAGGAACATGCATTTGATAGAGATTTTGTTGATGGCTTGACTATGAATGCACATCTTCCACGATCCGTCGTTAAATACCATTAAGACGGGGATAACACATGTGCTGGTACTCTCTCTGACTAGACCCCTCGTAATGAGATCTTGTATATGTTGCTATAATTTCTCATATTCTACTGATCTTAATTTGTAGGTAGGCTTGTTTAGCAACACTTATCTGATGATAAAATCTATGACATGCTGAATGTCCCTCAATGGTGGCAATCTCTCTGGAAGGCTGTCAGTCGTTTCATCTCGAAAATCACATCAGTGGTTGTATGGGTTATGATATCTTAACCTGTTCCTCAGTTCTTCTAACAGGGCTAAAGCCATGGCCACTGGAGTCTCTCGTACCGACTGCATATAGGTGGCTCTTGGGACTATGGTCTCCGCTGTGATATCTACTCCTTTTGCGTCCTTGACAGGCAAAAAAATTGTGCGTCTTACATTCTTCTTGAATGAATGTGTTCTCGAACCTACTGTGTTGGGCCTTGCAGTTAAATTGCCACTATCCCCCAACAAAATATGACAAACGTCTATAGGTACCACGTTGCATCACATCTGCTTCTGTAACCGATCTCCAATAGAAAACCCAACCAAGCAATGTTGATCCATGCACTTCTCATTCCCCATTTTAACCAGATAAGGGAATTGGATTGATGATGTTTCCGCAAGCCCGACTCCAGTTTCTTCACCATAATAGGGGATATTATATTCTCACTGTTCCCACCGTTAATAATCAGGCTGCAGGCCTTTCCTTCATGATGCATTTGGTGCAAAAAAAACTATACCTTAGCCATAAATGATCCTTTTCCAGCTCAGTCTGTAGGACACTCGTTACTACTAGCATTTCTCCGTTATCTACATGGGGTTGAAGTTCCTTCTCCTGAACCTCCTTTGCTTCCTCCTCACCTACTTCCTCGACGACATTCTGCTTGGTGAATGAAACAACTCAGCTAATGGGGCAGCTGAAGGCTATGTTTCTATAGTCGTGGGACCTAAAACATTTCCTGTCAGACACTGTACTAGGCGAATTACTATTTTTCAGGTTTCTTGCCACTCAGATCTATCCTGTCATTTTCTTGTTCTGTTTTTCTAGCTCCTGTTGTACCCTTGTTAGTAGTTGTGGCTGTAGGGAGTTGTCTGAATGAGGGTGGTTGTTTGTTTTGTTTCTGTTGTCTATACACCTTCAAGGCTAAGGTCTGGTCATCTTCCTTTGAACAATAGGATTGCAGTTGCACAATGTTACTGATAGCAGGCTTCAGACTTCCCAGTTATTGGAATGTGATATGTTCCTCTTGCTTGACCAACTCACATTTCATTTGAAGTTGGTGAAACTGTGCCATTAACTCCTCCATTGATAGGTCTCTTTGCTGTAGGAGATAGAGCTCATAAACATATTCTGACAGTACTGAGGAGTCAAGTACTTTCTCTGCATTTTCTTTCTCATTTTCTCCCATCTAGTAATCTTGTTTCTTCCTTCTCTCTTTTGCCACTGCAAGTTTTCCTACCACAAGGAAGCGCTCTTTCTCAATTTGATGGCCGCTAGTTTCACCCTTTTGTCTTCTGACACCTCTTTGTGTTCGAGGATTCTCTCGACCGGCTGCATCTATTCGATGAAATTATCTGGATCCATCTCTCCATTGAATTCCATTAGTTCCTCTTTTACTCTAAGGTCCTTCATGTGTCACTTTTTCTCTTGGCATCATCTTATAATGAATTTTGAAGCGTCGTGGTCTCTCCTCTTCATCATTGAAGTCTTGATAATGGAAGGGTTCTCCTCTTCGACTCCCCATATCATGATCGAGAGTAATTTATCCCTATGTCCCGTCATGGATCTCCGCAACCCTTTGTTGAAGTCAATGGATCTTTTGCTGTTTCTCTTTCCGGGTAGTTTCCAACATGTCTCATTGGTAACATGGTTACAGTTTGGGTTTGTGGAAGTGGAAGTGGAAGTGTGTATTGTAGATAGAAAAATTTTTTTTGGGATGGAGATGTGTAGGAAGGCTAGAAACCCTAGGATAAGACCATGTTTAGGCTAGCTTTGATACCAAATGATATCATACTTAATTCAAAACAACAAGAATGATAATATTACTGTAGAAATTTAAAGGGGGTTACAAATAAGATACTTAAAAATAAGAAAAGAACGACACAAACACAAAAGACACTATAGGGCTTGGATCGTCAGTGGTGGGTTGTATGCCGAGCTGATAGAAATAGAGAGCTTTAGGTGGTAGGGAGGTTTAGCTGCAGTGAGGGGAAGCTAGTTTGACGACTGGACAACACTTGGGGTATGCAGAAGGTTAGGCAACATGCAATGAGGCATTTGGTGGGTCTGGCAGAAAATGGAGGGTTGCTGGAGATTGTGGGCAGCAAGTAAGGGATCACATATAAGAGAGGAAACTAAGATGCAATCACCACCTTGTAGCTGGATACAACTGGGCCACCGCATGTCCTCGGATACAACTGGGGCACTGCATGTCCTCGGATACATCCCTACTTAGGGAGAAAGACACCATCAACAAAAAATTTGAAGCAAAACTAACCTTAAACACATAAAACTAACCGTTAAGGATTGATTGTGCAGTTCCCTCCTCCCTTGGGATGAACCGGTTCACACAAAAATTGCACCCAGTTCTACTGCAAGAGGTCGTCGGTCCCGCATCTCATGCAGGATCCCCCATCTTGTGTGGGAGACGCACTTGTGTCTGTTAGCGTCTTAGGTTTTCCCTTATAGGGCTATATTCAATTGTCAAGTTGTGCTCCGACCTTATCTTGCTCTTGATGTGGTGACTATCCTCACCTATCCTTCCTATACATACCTCAGCTACTGCCGTCTCGTGCGGGTCACTTTCCCTGCTTTAGTCGCCTAGAAGACCATCATCTGTGCTGTTCCCGCAACTAGCAAACCTCAATGCCGCCTTTTTATTTTCTATTTTTGATTCCTGACTTTCTTCCTGCCATTACTACCACCCTCTTGCCGCTCTCCTTGCACCTCCACCTTCCAGCCGCTCCTTACTGCATACTACAGGTACAACCGCTCACAACCTTACTGCTTCCTCCCTGCAGATCCAACCCCAATCTTCCTAGCCGCCATACCCGCTCTATATTTCTGCTTTGCTATCCAACCCTAAAGTGCAACCCAAAACCCCTTCTGATGTTGGTTCGACAACGCCCATATCGTCATTCCAGCCAAATGTCGACCCTTCCAACCCCAAAACCGACCACCACCCCTCTTGGATCTAACCCTAGTGTGAGTTTGTGTATTGTGTTATTATTTTCTTTATGTGGTTATAACTTTCTATTTGAATTTAACAATAATATTTGATTTTTCTATTGATGTTTGGTTGAACTTCGATATCATTTCGTAATAGAGTTATCTTTCCCTAGTCCTATCATAGGGTTGCCAAAATCATTATTCAAAAATATTTTATATCTCTTTTTCTAGCCAAACGTCCCATACACACCATTTCACCCCTCCGGACGTAAACCCTTGCTACTAGAGGAGACAATTGCTGAAAACCTGATAAGGAGGAAATGACAATGTAACTTATGAGAAATCCACAATGGGTTGTCTAGAATTTTTTAATGGAAAATATGCACCAGGAAACCTTCAACTGTAACAGAGGCTTGCCGCCTTCGAGAGGTGACAATCCAGAAGAGTCACTTGTAGCCACAATGGTGAGTCATCATATTGGAAGGGTGTAGTGAATCTCTTTCATAGAGCAGTTTCTAGTGATAAAGAATTCGTACCCCAAAGATTTGATATGAAATATCAGAGGAGAAGACATAATTTTGGAGTACAGGGAGAGTTGTCATATTTTGGCAGCCACAGATCTAAACGAGTTCATCGAGTGACTTTAAGCAGTGGACATGTCTTTGAGTATCAAGATGACCCCATCATACATGATGGTAAAGGTAGCCGTCACCAAGTTTAAGAAGAGTGCGTTGTTGTGGTGAAAAAATTAGAAGCACCTCCGTCAGTGGGAACGAAAAACCAAATCACTACCTAATCCGAAATGAAACGTTAAATGCAACGGAAGTACCCACTAGTTCATTATAACATGACATGTTCTTGAGATAACATCACCGGCTGACCGCTACATCTGATCGACAAAGCTCAACCCCTGGATCAAGCAACTAGAGTACACTCAACAGAGCATCTAGGCCAATCCCGCGTGAAGAGAAATTTGTTCAAAATGGAGAACCGGTGGAGGCAACTAACATGCCCCAATTCATCAAAGTCAGAAAGTGCCTCAATAGCCACGGTTTTGGACATAATGTATCCATTTGGCAAATAAGTGTATTATTTCTTTTACTGAGCAGGGAGTAGTTGAGGAAATGGATGAGGACACAGTAGACACTGAAGAAGGTGAGGACTTAAAGGAGGAGTACCGACTTCCAATTGATGAGGGAGAGATTCACGTTATTCAAGCTGAGTGATACCAGAGTTAACCCAAACCACGACATAAGACGAAAAATATTATTACTCAATAAAAATGATGATATAATGAAGACTCAAAAAAAAAAAAGGAAAATAAGCCCATAAAGCAAAAGTGCAAAAATTACTCAACAAGAAAATGACAACAAGCTTGACGAGGAGGGAGTCCAGGTGGTGGTGCAAGGTAGGTGGCTGCGATGAAGGCCAGAGAGGCGTCTGGAAAGAGTTTGATGCAAAGAACAACAATAGGAGGGGAGTAATGTTGTAAGGCATTAATGGGACGACCTGCCGGATGATAGGAGACTGCTGGGAAGAGCCGGACGGTTGCTGAAAAGTGCCGTATGGTTGCTAGAAGAGCTGGATGGTGCGCTTGAAGGATGTGGTGCGAAGGACAGCGATAGAAAAGGAATCTTGCCGGATGACAACATGGTGGGGACCTGCTGGGCTGTTAGGCGGCTGCTGGGAAGAGCCAGATGGTGCGCTGGAAGAAGGTCTATGCGAAGGACAACCATGGTAAAGGGGTCCTACTAGAGGCAGCAAGGTGGAAGCCTATATTAGGGCTGAAAAACGGATTGATAGCAGCAGAAAATGTGGAATAATATATAAATTTTTCATCGTGGTCGAGCTACAGCCGCAGCCAGAGCACCACGTGGACCTGTGGTGATGTTGATCACCTCAGATGAGGGACAGTTGGAGCACTTATTCGACGTCAGATACAACTCGCGAAGGAGAAAAGACCAAGGCTAAGCTAAATTTAGATGCAAAACGAAAATCACTAACTCCATCCTCTATTTATAATGAGGCTAGGACTTTATTTGAGGCAATATTTAAAATAAGAAAGAAGAATCAAAGCAGGATTTTAGATTTTGTCAAGGAAATAAGGTGAGGGAATAAGGTTTAGGGAAGGGCGATTAAAGTAATCAAAATTTAGGTTTTGGAAAGAACTTAAAATGAAAAAAAGGTTTAAAGTATGAAAAGAGAATAAAATATATTCGGGATTTCAGATTTTAGGAAATAATTTAAAATAAGACAGTGTTAGAAAGGAAATACAGGAAAGGGAGGAATGGAGAGGAAAGAAGAGGAGAGGAAAGGAGGAAGAGGAAGTAGAGAGTGTCAATCTCTCGGGGTTGGGGGAGCTTTGACCTTATTCGTCGAAGCTTTTGGTCCCTTGTTTTTAATCCTCGCAACACCTGGATCTTACTGTCGATTGTTCTGCCTCCCAAAGCACTTGCGAGCGTACCTCCAGCTCGGTCCACTCTTCTGGAACTGTCTTGCATTGTGGTAGAGAATCGATTGTTACTAACACCTGTCCTGCTACTTTGCTGGTAAGGGCTCTTGTTTCCTCAGGCTCATTCGAAGGAAGTAGAATGAGGCATCGTCCTTGATGAAGAAATATGTATTTCTGGATCCATCGTTCTGAGTCTTCCAGTCAAATTGCCACAGTCGTCTTAGCAAAAGGTGGCAGACATTTATGGAGACCACATCACACCATACCCAATCCTGCAGTTGATTTCTTAGTGAAAAGTGTACTAGGAAATTGTCGGTTGATGCTGACATTATTTTTCTTCTTTAGCCATGTCAGTGAATATGATTGAGAATGCTGTTGAGTTGTGAGTCCTAGCTTCTTTACCATATGAGTCGATGCCACGTTCTTTCTGCTACCGCCGTCGATTATAAGTCTGCATACCTTTTTGTTCATCATGCAACCAATGTGGAAAATGTTGTGGCAAAGCCGCTGCGGATCCCTCTTGTCCTCGACTTGCAGAATCCGTCGAATGACAAATGCTTCTCTCACAGCTAGTGGAAGCTGATGCTCCTCACCCTGTTCCTCAACTTCTTGGTTCTTGCTAACCTCTTCCACAACACCCTGTTCGGTAAAGGATATAACTTTGCTCATCGGCAGCTGGAGGCTATGTGCCCAAATTGATGATATCTGAAGCATTTTTTTGGCGGGTATAGTAGTCCGCTTCTTCTCATTGAGGGTGGCTTTCTCCTTGTCCAAACAATTTTCCTCAATTTTCTGCGGCGTGCTCCTGCGGTGTCTCTAACTGTGGGAGGCTGCCTGGCTGATGGTAGCTGGCGGCTTTGCTTTTACTGTCTTTTCATTTTCATTGCTATACATACCCAACGTCTAGTACGACTGTAGTTGCACTACATTACTAATACCATGCTTAAAGCCCCCAGGGTATTTAGCTACTGTATTCTTCTCTGGCCCTGTCAGGTCGCACTTCAACTGTAAGTGGTCAAACTGAGCTATGAACTCCTCCACTGAAAGGTCTCTCTGTTGCAGATTGTGGAGTTTCAAAAACATGTTCTGGCTGTAATGAGGGGGAAGATAGTTCTCCTGCATGGTTTTCTTCATCTTCTCCCTGATAATCTTTTTGCTGTTTTCTCGCCTCTTTTGTCGCTGCACGTTCTCGCACCATAGGGAGGTACTTTTCTTCAGATTGATAGTGGCTAATTTGACCCGTGGTCTTGGTGCCCTCCAATGACATCTCTTCTCGGAACGTTTCCTTGTGGGAGGGACGCAAGTATTCCTCTTTAGGCCTCCTTTGATATTGGATTCCTAAATACTGTGACCTATCTTCGTTATCTCTGAAACTATCTCTATGGAAGAGATTCATATCTTCTTCTCTATCTCCCCTTCGACTTTCCAAGTTTTGGTCGAAAGTATTCTTCTTATGTCATTTCTTCAATCTTTGCAATTCTTTATTGGAGGTGACAGTTCTCGCCTTTTTTCTTCCTGAGTAGGCTCGAGTATATTTCTCTTTGGCAACATGGTTGATGGTTTGGTATCTGTGGAGGGAAAGAAAAGAAGGAACCAAAAAAGAAAATAATACGAAGGAAAGAATGGAAAAGACAAATTTGTTGTGCTGGATTGGATATGGGTGGATGTTAGAAGCTCTAAGATGGAATTAGGGTCGGGCTAGCTCTGATACCAAGTGATACCAGAGTTAACCCAAATCACGACACAAAACAACAATTATTATTACTGAATAAAAATGATGATATAATGAAGACTCAAAATAAAGGAAAATAATATCTCAAAGCAAAAGTGCGAAAACGACACAACAAGCTTATCGAGGAGGGAGTTTGGGTGGTGGTGTAAGGCAGACAGTTGCAGTGAGGGCCAGCAAGGCGTCTGGAAGGAGGTCAACTCGAGGAACAACAACGAGAGAGGAGTCATGCTGGAAGGCAACAAGGTGGCCGCCTGACCCTGCTTGGAAGAGCTAGATGACTGTGAGAAAGAGCCATACGGCTGCTGAGAGAGCTGGATGGTGCGCTGGAAGGATGTTGACTCAAAGGACAAGGATGGGAGAGGAGCCCTGCTGGATGGCAACAAGGTGGCGACCTACTGGGTGGTAGGCGACTGCTGGGAAGAGCCGGGTGGTGCGCTGGAAGGAGGTTGATGCGAAGGACAGTGATGGTAGAGGGGACTTGTGGGAGGGCAGCAAGGTGGAGGCTTGTTGTAAGGCTAAAAAATGGACTGACAACAGTAGGAAGGGTGGAAGAATAGATAAATATCTTTTTGCGGTTGAGCTGTAGCCGAAGCACCACCCGGATTCGTAAAGAAGATAATCATCTCAGACAAAGGACATCTTGCGAACGGGAAAATATCAAGGCTAAACATGAATTCAGATGCAGAATAAAGACCTCTAATTCTAAGCTTATCATTCTATATTTATAATGAGGTTAGGACTTTATTTTAGACAATACTTAAAATAAGAAAGAATAATCAAATCAGGATTTCAAATTTAGGAAGGAAATAAAGTGATAGATTATAAAGTAATGAGATTTTAAGGAAGGGTAATTAAAGTAATCATAATTCAAATTTTGGAAAAGACTTAAAATAAGACAGGTTTTAAAATAAGAAAGGATAATAAAATATAATCAGAATTTCAGATTTTTGGAAAAGATTTAAAATAAGAAAGTGCTTGAAAAGAAAGAATGAAAGGGAGGAAAGTTGAGGAAAGGAAATGGGGAAGAGGAAGAAAGGGGTCGGCAACCCACCTCCCTTGATGGCCGACCGACCTAGTCAGGTTGGACCGAGCTCAAGCCGGTCCTCCCTCGAGCTTTGCGTCATTGAGCCCATGGGAGGGACTCCAATAGAAGTAACATTGGTTGTCTAAGAGGGTCATGAGTTTGTGAAACCAATACCAAGCACATGACAACCCCCTCTAAGGGATTTTTAGAATTTTTTAGATACATAGCTTACCCCTTGAGTTGTCCTTAGTGAGGGAGGTCCAACATGTTCGAGATTAAAAACTTTTGAAACTACTCTAGAAGACCACATAGACTTATTTAGGTATTAAATTCAACTTAGTAGTGTACGTCTAACAGATGGTCCGACAAGGGGGATGAACCACAAGGAAATTGCCTTAGGTGCTTTGTGGGAAAGAAGATCCTGCAATAGGATCCATGTCCTTTTTAGAGAAAAAGGGCCCCCTTCTGATTGGTTGCTATTGAGAGTTGTCCAACATGTCACATATTTCATTCCAGAGTTTATTTCTCCACACAAATTTTTTTATTGGATACGCCCAACCGAGTATGAGTGGAAATGTTAAATAACAAATTTAATGACTCAATTGTTCCATTGTGAGAATATACAGATACATACAACTGCATCCTAGAATGTGCCAAAGAAGTATGGATACCTTTCTTATTAGGATGTGTTCTGGAATGATAACACTCATAAAGTTGGATTATCGGGAGATTACAACATTTTCGCTACCTTCAATGTGTCTGAGCTAATTCCATACTATCAGAAGGCATAAGCTTCAATTGATGAGGTCGAAGCTCCCCCAACCTGGGAGACCGATGCGTGCTTATAGCGCCACATGCATGACAATTGCTACGCTTCTGTCCTAGACTTGTTTGGTCCAGGCAGATGAGGGACTTACCGGTCTTTCCATGCAGAGATTTGCAACTATTGGGTTCCAACCCTTATCTACATGTCTATTTATGTTGTTTTCGTTTTGTTTTCGGGAAATGTTCTGTAGTTATCTGTCCGGACAGTCGTCAGTGTCTCAGGTTTTTCCCTTCTAGGGTTGTATTCAAGGGCCGGTGGTGCTCTGGGTGTATTTCACTCCCGAGGTGCGGACTATGCTCTGCTATCCTTCTTAAGCATACCTCCCTCCACCGCTGACGTCATCTTCCTTGCTGCAGCCGCCTAGTAGAACAATATATGTGCTGTTCCTGCCACCACACCTCATTGCCGCCTTTTCCACCTTTTGCTGATTCATCGATGTCCCCCTGCCATTCCTGCGGCTAACCTCTTGCTGCCCTCTTGCACTTCCCCGCCTTCCAGCCGCTCCTTGCTGCCATCCTGCAGGTCCAACCGCCTGCAACCTTGCTGCTNATTATATGTGCTGTTCCTGCCACCACACCTCATTGCCGCCTTTTCCACCTTTTGCTGATTCATCGATGTCCCTCTGCCATTCCTGCGGCTAACCTCTTGCTGCCCTCTTGCACTTCCCCCACCTTCCATCCGCTCCTTGCTGCCATCCTGCAGGTCCAACCGCCTGCAACCTTGCTGCACCCCTCCCTGCAGATCCAATTCCAGTATTCAAGGCTGCCATACCCAGCTCTGTATGGCTGCACCCCACATCCTCCTCATACTTGCTGTTATCCCTAAGCCGCAGTCCAAACCTATATTGCTGCTGCTACTGCCGTTCGCCAGTGCCCATATCTTCATTCCAACCACTTGTCGTCCCTTACAACCCCCATAATCGATCATTTCCACCCTTGGATCGAATCCTAGTGTGAGTTTGTGTGTTGTGTTGTTGTTGTTTTCTATTTCCTTTGTGTGGTTGTAACTTCCTATTTGAATTCAACAATAATATTTGACTTTCCTATTATTGTTTAGTTAAACTCGAGTACCAACGAGTCTAGTCGTTCGTTTTCTTCATTTCTTGAAATTTACAATGAAAGAAATACTGCATTTTGTTGCTCATGGACTTGTAAAACACAGATGAATATGTTATTAGGTCCTTGCTAGTTATTTTGTTTGTGGCTTAGTAAATTTCAACTTTTTATTTTAGGTCCTCGCTAGTTATTTTGTTGGTAGCTTAGTAAAATTTCAACTTTTTATTTTTGCTGTTGTTCTCGCTTAAGCATCTATTATGAGTAAAATTGAGCCTAGGACTTTCTTATTTACTATGCCTGAAATTTTACTTCCTTGGTTCTTCTGTTTTCTAATTTGTAGTTTTTTTTGTTGTTGTTGTGTAATGCTGGAAGCTACATTTTTTCTATGGTAAGCTTTTTCGCTGTATGCATTGAACTTGTTAAGACACTTGCCTGGGTTAAAACTTGAAGCTTTTACACCTAATCTCCTGATATTTTGGATGCGAGGAAAAAAAAAAAGACATTCTTGAATGCTTAATGATGTCTTACTTTCTCTTTTTTATCTTAATTTTTTTATCTGCTTCTTTGCAGGTGGTAAGAGTGTTGCATCTTATATATCGATTGGTCGTGCAGCCAAACTCAGCTAGGGCTGATGTGTATGCACGATCATTCATTTCTTGTGGAGGGATAGAGGCCCTTATTTTTCTTCTACAGAGAGAAACAAAGATTGAGGATGATGGTAAACTTCCAGAAAAATCAAGCTTTCTCTACGCTGGAAATTTAGTGGAAAAGGCCTTCTCTGTAGAATCTGCTATCACAAAAGATGGGAGTGAAGAGAGCCTAGAAAAAACAGTGATTGATTATAATAAACTTCATTCATTCCAGCAGAAGGGAAATGACTTGCATGAAGAGAGCATGCATTGTGGTTTGAGTAATAATGGAAATAATATTAAATGTCCGCTTGAAACAAATGCCAAAGGGTCATGCACATCTGAGAATGAGATATCCAACGCTATTGGGAGCAATAGTTTGCCACTAAATTCTTACAGTTTTGTTAATTCACATAATATTGACGGTGAAGATGGTATTTTTGTTGGAATAATCAAACTTTTCGGTGCCATTATTTCATCTAGTTATTTGGAAGTCTTACAGTGTTATAGCCTTGCAAGTTTGCCAGACAAAACACAAAGTGGTGGATTAGGCAGTGCCATATCTGGTGACAAGATCTCTCTTTTATTATTTGCATTTCATAAGGCTTTGCAAGCAGCTCCGTTCAGGCTTTTGACGATCAATACCTACAAGGCTTTGCTATCTGCTGTGGTAATGGTTACAAAAATCTTTATAACTGCATGGTTCTGCCTAGCTTTAGCCTTTCAAATTGAACTTTATTTGGGTGCTTCATGCTTATTTAATTCAGTCTATAAATTCCTTGCTACTATTATCTTACAGTGTTATGTTTTGTGCTGTAAGCCTGTACTACGATATGATATTTGCTCTTTTGTAATGTCCAACTGTGCCCATGTAAACCTGGCTTCATTCCTTTGTTCAAGTGTTATCTGTGAATTGCCTCAGGACCATTTACAAATAGGGGACATCCTTTGACTATGGTTTCTACTTGCACCCACCAGCAATGATGCTAACAGACCTTCGAGCATGCACTTTGTTGTGCTTCATCAGACCACACCTGCTTTGTTGTAAAAAATTTTTCCCTGTTTTTCCAATTTAGAAGCGTCATGCTAATCTTGGAATTTTTAATGTTACTCATCAACCTTTCATCGTCTTATCACAGTTTCAAAGATCTTATGACTTGCTTATGCTTCTCTTAAATATGCTGAAATTTATCGTTAGACTTATTTTTTGCATAGGTAAGTTTGGATGTGCACATGTTGAGGACTTCTCAAGTAACAGACGAGCTTCATTTTTAAATGTGTTCACCTATCATTTTTAATTTATAACACGCCACAGCTTGTTGGAGCTGCCTTCTTTTTTTTTTTTTTTTTTTTTTGAGTTCCCTGAAATGATGAGTTTTGTGTTTTCAGTCACATCTTTTGTTTCTCCCTCATTCCTATATATGATCCAAACTTATATTTTTTTATGATCTTTGTTTTCTTCTTTGGTAACATTTTATTTTGTCGTGTTTATATTAATCTTTTTTTTCGACTTTCAGAAGCTTTTAAATGATAGCTGATGCTATCTTCATCTCTTATAGGTTATTGATATTTGTTGTCTACTTTCAATGCTCATCATAATCACGTGGAAAATTTGTGATAAATGCAACTTATTTGATAACTTCAGACATTATGTGACCTTCATTTCATTATATTTTATTAAGTAAAATGAAAAGAGTAATGAGAAATATTCATCATTTATAGAAAAAAAAGAACTAGTTTTGCAGGCAGGCCTTGCCTTCTTGTAATGCTAAAGGCTTAAAATGTGTAAGCTAGTGATATAATAGATGAATAGGTGTCTATTTCAAAAGTTGAATAAGTTGGTTTAGGTTTGGATAAGGATAGCGATGATGATAAATATGAATGAATGAATGAATTAGTTTGTTGGTGTTGAAATAATCTTGAATTCATGGCCAACTTCTTTCCATATAAAGCAATCTAGCAATTCATAGGCAATAAATTTTCACTTACGTTAATCCAACAACCCCTAGATGACAATATTCGTATGTTATGCAGTTAATTCTAGATTCTAGAATGAAAGACCGGTTTCCAGAATTATCACTCTACTATTTATATGAAAAATTTCATATTATTTTTACAAAAAAAAAAAAAAGAAGAGGCCAAACAACCTCTCATTTTTAACTCTTCTAACTTTCATTCTAATATCAAGATGTTATCAGATTCATCAAGGTCTACTTTTTGTGTGGGTGATCTGTCCTTTAATATGGACGCTCTCCTCCAAGTTAACAAGTTCTTCATCAATACGAAAAGCTTGTTTTTGTCCAACAAGAGTAGTGAAGAAGTATGTGAAAGATTCTATCACTAACACTTATTCTCCGATCAAATACGGAGCTTTTACTAAACATGAAAATCTATTTACACAAAATTTAACTTTCATCGTACGTATTACCTTATTATACTTCATATTTTACATCAAAACGATGTATCAAAACACATGCTAGTCGATTCAAAACTTGATTCTATTTAGGCTTAATATTTTTCTCTTGTTATTTTGAAATAACATGTAGAATAATTTCTAGTGAGTTATAATACTCAACAAAATAAACAACAGTAAAATGTTCAGATATTTAATGACATTAAACAACTTTATTTGTTAATTATGAAGCGGCCATAAGATATAAGATTTGATTATATATTAATCTTCTATATCACAATAATCAATGTGAAGAAAATTTGCTTGAATAATTGCATGGCATAATATAAGTGAGATAACCTCATTGAATGAAAGTTTTAAAGGGATTGCTAAGTGTCAAATCCTTAAATACACTATACTAGTTAAATGTAAAAGTGTCAACATGCTGGATTAATTGCATCATATCAATCAATTACTTTATTTATTTATTGTCATATAATATCTTAATTTATCTTTCATATATGTCATATATTAATTTCTTAAGTTTATTGGCCATCATGATTTAGTGAGCTGAATAAGTCGACACCATCTATCATAAGGTCTAAACTCAGCTCGAGTGTTGCATCGTCTAGTTTAATAACGCCTAGGTGTAATCCGATATCATGAAGCCATATATGACTGGGGGAGCACCCCGCCAAGTTTACATTTACCTAAGACAATTCTGAAACACATATATCCTTTCAAAGCTTGTTTTGATAGAATACATAACCATTATTCGTTGATACAACCTGAGCTAGAATTGCACATAGACGAGTCTTCTCACGAATCATTTGTTGGACTATTAAATATGTAGTCTGCTTATCCCACTTCTCATACTCAAATGCGCACATTCAATAAATGAGTGTCCGGAGGAACTAACTATGGAAAGAACCCACCCCCTTCCCCCGACAGCCACCCAGAAGATAAACTGTTGGTCAGGATGTTCGACGACTCTTCAATAAGGCTCAAACTCATTATCTTTTAGGGAAACCAATGTTAATCCTATTAGAGTCTCATGGACTCAGTTTTAGTCGTCATCATCTCTCCCACATTAGTTGGAAGCTGGTACTCTTTTGGGTATTCATCATCTTCAGTGTCTCACATGCCACTACCTATTTCTTTAACTGCTCCATACTCAATGAAGGAGATTACTCTCCTGTTTGAACAATCAGATGCACTATGCCCGAAGCTGTGACACTTGAGGTACTTCTTTGCTGAGACGAATTTGAGAGTGTTGGAAGTTTCCACTTTTTCTCAACTCTGAACTGTTTTTTCTCGGACGGGGTTGGCTAGGATGCTATACTCGGTGTAACCTTATTGCTTGATATGATGGCTGAACTATATTTAAAGGTTGGCGTGAACTTGATACTGCTGTGTTGTCTCTCCACTTTTAGGGCTAGGGTTAGAATTTTTTGTTATGTCCAATAATGTTGCGAGTATACCACATTGCCAATAGACGATCTCAAATCGCTGAGATATTGAGATATGGTATTCTCTTCGGGCTCCACTAGCCCACATTTCAATTTAAGTTGCTCGAACTTAGCTGCATACCTCTCTACTGAGAGATATTGTTGCTGCAAGTGATGTAGTCTCAAGAACATATCTCGTCTGTAATGAACTGGTAGATAATTACACTGCATCTCTCATTTCATCTTGAACCAGATAGTGATTTTACTTTTTCTTTCCTGTTGTCGAAGAAGCTTCAGGTTCTCCCACCATAGAGATTCACTCTTCTTTAATTTAATGACAACTAGATTTACTATTCTGTCAAGTGGAATGTTCTTATATTTGATCTATTGCTTGGAGTCAATCGATGAATTCCTCCAAATTCATGCGACTTAAAAAATCTGGTAAATCCACTTCTACTGCAAGATCCTAGCTTCTCCTTTGATATTTCATGCCAAATTGTCGGGGCATCTGTTTTTTCTCACTAGAAACTACATGGTGGAAGGGATTCACTTCCCATTCTCGATTTGCTGAGTCATTGTTGTTGCTACGAATGTACTCACCTGATTATTTCCTCTAAAAGGCGGCAAGCCTCTACTACATTTGAAAAATTTTATGCTGTATATCCTCCATAGTAAGCTTTTGGACACCTTGCTAAGGGTTTTTCCTTGGCGGACTGATGTCCTTTCCACCCGATCAGGTTTTTGGCAGATGTAGGATTGTAAATCAATTTTGGTTTGGTCTTAGGTTTTGGTGGTAGGTGTCGAGGTGAAATTCTGAAGGAGGTAGAAAGGTTGGAATTTGAAAATTTAGGAGTAGTGTTTGGAATTATGGTGGGAATGTTTTAGGTATTGTGTAATTTTTTTTTTTGAAAATTTGTATTTAGGACAAGAAAGATAAATCTCTTAAATTTAGGGTTTACCGGACTCTGATACTTATGGTGGTGATTTAGCGGGGAAGTGGTTGTGGAATAGTAAATGATGATAATAGGGGCGGTCGACAATGTTTAGAGGGCGATAAATGATGTTGGTTGGCTGTCCCAGCTGTAAATAACAAAGATAACATTGTAATAACGAGGTACAAATGTCGTGGAGGTTCACCACTAGTTCCCACACAAGCTACAACCACACCACTTGCTAATAGAATATGGTACATCATTTCATTAGGGTAGAAATCTTAAATTACAATCTCCAAGAATCCCCAACAAAACAAAAGTTCTCAAAACATTTAAAACATAATAAATAGGTCCGTCATAACACGAACCCTAATTAGAAATAATGAAATAGGAAAAAGATTGAGCAGGAAGGAAATCAACTAAAGTCAGAAATTGGCAGATGGGCCATCGGTTCCACAATTGTCGGACTGTCTGCAATTTCTCTGATTTGCTGCTTTTTACGATTTGGATCATTTGTGGTCATGGGAGGGCTGTTCTCGCGGTATCACAGAATTACCGCTATTGGGATTTAGGATTCTACGATCCCGCAACGTAGTGTGAGTGTGAGCGGGACGCTCCGTGACACGGGTTCATGACATTTGCACAGAAGAAATCATAGAATCATGATAGGTTTTGTTGTTGTCTCCCATCCATTACCTTTGAGTCAATAATGGTATTTCTTTCTCCAATCCAAATTGTTACTAAACAAAGCATCATAAACTCTATAGATTCGTTTAAATCTAAAATTCATTCTTGTGGTATAAATTGATAATTAACCATATGGGTTGAAGCCTCTGAGAAATTCTCAATCAGATCATAATCTTTTGGTAAGATGGGTTCCAAGTAGCGTTGTATCAGATAACTTATCTGCCTTCTGAAAAATCAATCTAGAATCATTTGAATATGGATAGAATTAAGTAGGTTTTTTTCTAGCCCATTTACCTAATGATCCACATACCCAATGGCCCACATGTAGAANGTGCCGTGCAATCAATTAAGTTATCTTCAAAAATGGATTTTCAATTCTCTGAGATTATAATTGAAAATAAATTCTTCGGAGTATGTACTTCTTGCCTCCTAGAAGTCAGGTTATTGCTTGATTCAAGTAAAAGATAGAAAATCACGTTCTTTTCTTTGTTTCTCTTTTGGAATTTATTCATCATTTTGCTGCCAATCAAGTTATAGATTTACTGTTGTCTGGTCAGGAACGATAGCCCATCATTTGGAGTTGTCTATATGAGCCCTTATCATCTAAACTCAAGTTAGAAAAGTTGTCTTCCTAACTTCTGTTCTTTTTTAAAGCAGTTTTCCTGGTGTTCGATTGTTCTTATTTATTAAATATGAAAGGCTTATCTATTGTTCCGTAGTGCGTTTTTTGGAGGTCATCCTGTCTAATATGTATAATGTGAATTATCTCTTCTTGCCTTGTAGACCGAAGGCATGCGACTCTCTTCTACTTTTGTCAGATTTCACAAATTTTTTGGTGTGAGAATATTCTTGTTTCATTGATCTTATAGAATCTTATGCTACCTACATCAAAATTTAGTCTTCCTGTCATCATCTTGCGTTAGTTAATAACCTTGTTTTGTTTGGGACTCCTGAAACTTGGCATTTACTTCCAAAAGTTGTTTTCAATTTCCTCTACAAGGTCATCTTGAACTTGTTGATACAACCTTTTTAATTTGTAGGTACAGATTGATTTCTGAAGTGATGTCTAAAATGCTAAGGAAAATAACAGATACTTAAACCTGCTGGTAGTTATCTCTTCAATTAATTACACATTTGCATTTAGTACAATCCAGTAATCCTCACTCAATATTCAAGATTTTAACTTTATATTTTTCCTGCCTTACCGTAAGATTCTCTTGCATGGGCTTGCCTGAATTCAAGACTGAAAAATTGTGAGGTTAAATTTATATCCACTTTCGTCCAACATCTTTTCAATTGGAAATTGATATTGAATCAAATTGATTGAAATTTTTGGCATTTAATGATGGATACCATCCGAATTTTAATTTATTATTTATATCTATGTCCTTAGTTAAGTTGTTTTCCTGAGGATTTTTTTTTTTCAATTTGATTTCAGGATCTTCTCTTTCTGGCTTGCAGTAATCCAGAAAACAGAAATTGTTTGACTTCCATGGAAGAATGGCCTGAGTGGATTTTAGAAGTTCTAATATCTAACTATGAAGTAATGGTATTGTTTTGCTTTAAAATCATATAAAGTTGTCGAATAACTTGGAGAAGTTACCTGATATCACACTTTAAAAGTTATGTTGCACTGTTTTAAATATCACTTATGAAATGTGTAATTTTTGAAATCTGAAACATAGGCATAATGCCTCAATTAATCTTAAATTTTTAATCGAGTATAAAGTGTCAATTTAGTTCTTTGATCATTTTCATGTGGTCATTTTAGTTCTAGAGTTTACAAAAATATCAAACTAGTCCTTAGACTCTTCTAATATGGGTTGAAATAGTCCATTGGGAGGACACTACTTGAGCCTCCATTAAATGTTTCTGGGGAGCCTCCACTAAAGGAGTATGAGGACTAATTTGACTTTTTTATAGGCTTTGGGATTGATACTGTGGGAGAAAAGTCCAAACCACAATAAAAACGAAAATGAAAATATTATTGCTGAAATTCCCATAGGTT
>JXCR01128377.1:338276-350351 GCA_002079205.1 Phalaenopsis hybrid cultivar | reverse complement strand
TCCCGCACAATGAATTAGCTTTCACATAAACTTCTTAAATTAAAATTTTCATTTAATTTTCATGACTACTTATTACATCATTTGCTCTTTTAGGATGGATCACTAAAAAATTCAAATGATGCATCTATCGGTGAGATTGAAGATCTCATTCACAACTTCCTAATCATCATGCTAGAGCACTCGATGCGGAGAAAAAATGGATGGATGGTAAAGTTTTTATCTATTGGTTCAATCTGTTTTAAGGGTTTCTTCTCAACAACCATTTCACAAATCGTGGCATTCACATGTTTTATACCAATTTTCTTTTTGTACATTCTATTTCCTCATTATTTTCATTGTCATTATATATAAATGTATTGGAAAGATCTGGATTTCTGTAATTTGTGGAGCACTTATGAAAAATGGATAAATCTGGAAACTTATCATTTCCCTGTTTGATAGTACTTAAATATTGTGAGTACTCAATGGGCATTGTACTTGAAACCGTACTTGTATCCGGCTTAAGAATTTCAAAAGTAAGGCGTTGTTCCATTTGCATGTGCTGCATGGTTTGGCTGTTGGATGAGTTTTGTTTTTTTGGAATAAAAAGAAGATATTATGTTTCAAATATACAGATATCAGATTTGCAAGTACTTGTTATGCTGTTTATTTTATTAGCGTTATTACTTAAAATTTTATGTTTGTGTTTCTAAAAATTCATGTTGATATGTTCCTACTCTGCACTGTTCAATGTATACCCGTACTTTTTGTATATATATGTTTCTGTGTGTTTAGGAGTTACTGTTCATGATGCTACTTGTTAATAATTTTGGTGATTAATTTGGTCTTTTATTTAAGGTTTTGACTGTTTAGTTGACAATGGTGATAGAGTGATAGTTTTAACCATGCTCTGCATGTAATATGATTGATTGTTTCTGCATGAACATTTGAATCGTTTCTAACGATGTCAATACACTGGATGAATGGGTGAAATGCTCTGAGTTGCAGTCTACCCAGTGCATCTCGTTAAAGTACTTCACTGTGCATGAACCTCACCTAGGATTACTTTGGGATGGCAACTGGCAGAGTAGCTTACAAGGTCTATGCAAATTCGTATTTGAGTAACAATTAGATGCTTGATTCTGTACCCATATCCAATCGTTAGTAATAGTTTAGTACCATATCCTCTTTATGATGAATTATGGATATTTGTCACATCCCATATACTGTATATTTTAATTTAGTAACCAAATAATGGACATTTTTAGACCAACAATTCCTCACCAATACGTAAGTGCGTCTTAGTAAATTATAAATTTCCCAAATAATATACAACAAAGCTCAATGACTTAAAATAATTTCTCATTTATCTTTTTAGAGTTTTTTCTATATTTTAGATTTAAGACTCTATTTTTGTATTTACATATCTTATGTTTTAGTTTCTAATATATATTAGTTTGCAGATGTTAATACCAAATCCTGTAAGAATTTTCTCACCAATATTACTCAAACCAAGTAACTACCATATCAGGGCAAATAATCGAATATCTCATAAAAAAAGCATAATTCTCCTGTTAAATATTGCTAGTTCTTCTATACTTTTTCGATATGAATAAGTTTTCTCTCCCCTCATGTTGGATGGNATGGAAACTCGGGGCTGTTGGGGACTGGAAGTGTTGGAGAGCAAGGAGAACCAGTAGACGGCGAGGAGGTGAGATGGAAGTGAAAGCTGGAGAAGATAAATCATCACTGGGGCGAAGGATATAGTCGAAGTACCACTATAACTGTCAGATACAACCCTTGGGTGGAAACTAGGATGTTAATGGCTGTCCTCACAAATCTGAAATTAGAAATAACATCAAATTGTCTTTCTACGGCCTAAAAGCACATATAAATAGAATTGGGATGGACGAGAAATGAAAATAAGGTGGGAAATTTTCCGCCTAATGAAAAGAGGGGAAGAGGGGCCGGTTCTGCCTCCTCTCTCAACTAAACTGGTTCGGCTCAAACCAGTTCAACTTTTGGAGGAAAACTTCATTGTCATTCTCCCGTGGTTGGTGGAGCTTCGACCTCATTCATAGAAGCTTTTGGCTCCTCGTGGCACGCCGTCGAGTCCTCTGGTACATCGTACAAGTAGACGTTGTTGTTCCAAAGCACATTTTGATTGAAGAGATATCCGTCCACCTTTGACACGACTTGAGCTGGAACTGTAGCTAGACGAGTATCCCCATGAATTAGGTATAACATCATCCCAGTTGTAACATGCTTCTTCTATTCCTCGTATTCGACTAGATGCAACTGATAGCCTAGTATGTGAGGATAAATTCACTCTGGGTTGAAATCTTTGGCAGGTTGCACCATTCTTGCTAGATTCTCCTCAAGAGAGTCCTCTTTCTCACAGATAGGAGCTAGATCCTATTGTAAAATTTTCGTCCCCATCAAACTCCTTGAGGCCACTACAAAGCTCTCTTGCCTGGACATCTGACGAGGTGTCCCTTGTTGACTTAACAGTAACATCTGAATAGTTCCATGTAACGTTCTCGACATGAAACACAATGACCTCATTTCTGACATGCTAGACCTCTTTCCTTTCAGGCAACTTCGGAGGGGGTCTATACATCTGAAAATCTGCATCTTGCTTATCCGGGGTGAACCTGTATCTGATGTTGGCTCCTGAAACTCATAACTTTTGCAGCCATCCAAGATCATTCCTGCTGATGTTCCTCTCACCGTCTACAAGATGCTAGCTCGAGGCGCAATAATTTCATGCTTCGCTGGGCTGCCCATTACCTCAGAGTCATTACCTTCTAGAGTAGCGACTGCTACCTTAGCTGGAATCTCTATGTCGGGGTCAACTAGATTTGGTGGCGTCTCTTCTTCGTTAGGTAAAAAATGAGAATCCTTTGTGAAGTCTATATCTTCTTCCTGATCACCGTTCATCTCTTCAACTGGTAGTTTGTACTCCTCGTTTATGTCCCCATCGCCTTCAGTGTATGCAGTGTCTTTTACCAATTTTTCCATGACACCTTGCTCGGTGAAGTAGATCACTCCCTTAGTTGTGCATTCTGCTTCCACATGTCCAAATCCGTGGCACTTGCAACTTGTTTTGACTGTGACAGACTTTTAGATTGGTTTTGCTGGATAGTAGCAATGGGTGTCCCTTGGTGCTGCAGTTTCTCCACTTCGAAAGCTAGAGCTGCAACTTTTGGCGGTAGTAAGTTAGTAGAAACTGACGTTGTGTTTCCGGTTTCATCTTCATATCTTCTCATTCCCACCTTCGACCTTTCAAATCAAGGTCAAGGGTAGCCTCCCATTGGATTTCCTCTTCAATATCCATAATCCTCCGCTGAATGCGTCGGCGCTCTCGCTTTATCTCGTCCCGGGTAGGCTTGGGCATATTTTTCATTAGTTGCATGGCTAGGGTTTTAGGTTTGAGAGGTGAAAGATGATGTAGGAGTCCATGTCACTGTATCTCGCCTCAGATGTCAGAGGGATCGGTTGGCTGTGATGGAAACTCAGGGATGTTGAGGGATAAAAGCGTTGGAGAGCTGGGAGAACCAACAAGCGACGAGGAGGGGAGATGGTGGTAGAAGTCGGAGAAGATAAATTACCACTGGGAAGAGGGATACGACCGGTGCATCACCCTAACCGTCAGCTACAACCCTCGAGGAAAATCAGACTTCGGCAGCTGTCCTCACAAATCTGAAATCAGAAATAACATCAAACTATTTTCCTAAAACCTAAAAACACTTATAAATACAAGTGGGATGCACGGGAAATGAAAATAGGAGGTCGGGGAATTTCCTGCCTAATGAAAAGAGGGGAGGGGCCGGTTTGGGACCCTCTCTCAACTAAATCGGTTTGGTTTGGCCAAACCGGTTCAGATTTTGGAGGAAACCCCCCTGTGTCAGAGATTAAAATGGTTCCCCACAAAAATTCAAGAGACCATTGTGATGCTTTTCCATAAAATTTGAAAATATGGTATAGCTGGTAAATTTGTCTGATTTGTGAAATTTTATAGATTATGAATGGTTCTTGTAAGGTAAATTTTTTTTTTATGAAGTTATTTTTTGTAACTTAAGTCTATTTTAAGAAAATTTATTAAAACCAAAGAAATCAAACTAGTCACTCGATGAATTTATGTGATTACACGGATACAGCAAAATTATTACTTGAAATGAAATTCCAATCCATTATCCAATATGCTTACTTCTAGATGGAAAGTGCAATGCAAACTATATATTTCGTCCTGTTGATGGGAGATGAAGCTAAAACTTATTTTGCACTTTAAAAGTTTGCACTCCAGTGGAAAAAAAATAATTTGATATTTGGTGTAGGTAAGAAAAACAGCTTGGAGAGATTTGAGAAAATAATTATATTAAAGTTTGTGCTTAAAGAAGATTCTTTCTTTTCCTTTTTTTTTCTTTCAAGAAGAAGCTTGTGGGGAAAATTGCGCGATAGCAAATTTATTTATGCTTCATGATGATTATGTTCATCAGATCTATGACCATATTCTTTCCCTACCCCTAAGGAAAGAAATATATCGAGCTGCTGTTTGCATGCTTGGTAGTTTCATTATGTTTATTGTTCTAGGAGGGAAAACTTTTTGAAACTCATTAAATGTGAAGCAGGAAGAACACTTTTCTAAAAATCAAGTATTAAGCTTGCTACATAAAAATTTTGGTCTAAGTTCACTCCCGCACAATGAATTAGCTTTCACATAAACTTCTTAAATTAAAATTTTCATTTAATTTTCATGACTACTTATTACATCATTTGCTCTTTTAGGATGGATCACTAAAAAATTCAAATGATGCATCTATCGGTGAGATTGAAGATCTCATTCACAACTTCCTAATCATCATGCTAGAGCACTCGATGCGGAGAAAAAATGGATGGATGGTAAAGTTTTTATCTATTGGTTCAATCTGTTTTAAGGGTTTCTTCTCAACAACCATTTCACAAATCGTGACATTCACATGTTTTATACCAATTTTCTTTTTGTACATTCTATTTCCTCATTCTTTTCATTGTCATTATATATAAATGTATTGGAAAGATCTGGATTTCTGTAATTTGTGGAGCACTTATGAAAAATGGATAAATCTGGAAACTTATCATTTCCCTGTTTGATAGTACTTAAATATTGTGAGTACTCAATGGGCGTTGTACTTGAAACCGTACTTGTATCCGGCTTAAGAATTTCAAAAGTAAAGCTTTGTTCCATTTGCATGTGCTGCATGGTTTGGCTGTTGGATGAGTTTTGTTTTTAGGAATAAAAGAAGATATTATGTTTCAAATATTCAGATATCAGATTTGCAAGTACTTGTTTTGCTGTTTATTTTATTAGCGTTATTACTTAAAATTTTATGTTTGTGTTTCTAAAAATTCATGTTGATATGTTCGTACTCTGCATTGTTCAATGTATGCCCGTACTTTTTTGTATATATATGTTTCTGTGTTTAGGAGTTACTGTTCATGATGCTACTTGTTAATAATTTTGGTGATTAATTTGGTCTTTTATTTAAGGTTTAAACTGTTTAGTTGACAATGGTGATAGAGTGATAGTTTTAACCATGCTCTGCATGTAATATGGTTGAGTTATTGTTTCTGCATGAGCATTTGAATCATTTCTAACGATTTCAATACAATGGATGAATGGGTGAAATGCTCTGAGTTGCAGTCTACCCAATGCATCGCGTTAAAGTACTTCACTGTGCATAAACCTCACCTAGAATTATGTTGGGATGGCAACTAGCAGAGTAGCACCCTTACAAGGTCTATGCAAATTCGTATTTGAATAACAATTAGATGCTTGATTCTGTACCCATATCCAGTCGTTAGTAATAGCTTAGTACCATATCCTCTTTATGATGAATTATGGATATTTGTCACATCCCATATACTGTATATTTTAATTTAATAACCAAATAATGGACATTTTTAGACCAACAATTCCTCACCAATACATAAGCGCGTCTTAGTAAATTACAAATTTCCCAAATAATATACAACAAAGCTCAATGACTTAAAATAATTTCTCATTTATCTTTTTAGAGTTTTTCTGTATTTTAGATTTAAGACTCTATTTTTGTATTTACATATCTTATGTTTTAGTTTCTAATATATATTAGTTTGCAGATGTTAATACCAAATCCTGTAATAATTTTCTCACCAATATTACTCAAACCAAGTAACTACCATAACAGGGCAAATAATAAAATATCTCATAAAAAAAGCATAATTCCCCTGTTAAATATTGCTAGTTCTTCTATACTTTTTCGATATGAATAAGTTTTCTCTCCCCTCGTGTTGGATGACTTAAAAATATATATTCTTGATAGCATTTCTCATTTTTATTATCAATGCAATGCTTTATTTAGAGAAATCTTTCAAATTTTATAATATGTTTCCTAGTTCATGTCATGACATCATTTTAGTTATGAATGCCAATCTTATGGATGTTTTTATTTCAAGGTTATTAACTTATTTATTCTAGCACAACTTTTACAAATAATTGAAATAGGGCAATTCTTTTCCATGCAGGATATAGAAGCTGTGATTCACTGTGCGGAATGGCTAGCGATGGTTGGTGGATCTAGTGCTGGGGATCAAAGAATCAGGTTCTAATTTTTAACTAAAATCACAGGCTTAGAAATTAAGTTGGTTTTTGGTTATCATATTCTCGAGTTTATGCATATCTCATTCTATTAAAAGAATATTGCTTTACAAGCCATTTAATAATTTTGTTTTTCTACTTTGATTGCTTCTCTAATATTTTTTGAAGATGACGTGCTTTTTTACGTTGACCTTCTTGTCAAAAATAAATAGAACGCGTTTGAGGGTGGAATGGTGGTATGGCTGTGTAGCATTCATAAGTTCAGCATTATTTTTTTTAGAAATTTGTCGGTTTTTTTTAATCGTTTACCTTGAGCATTATCCCGTTACACTCCTTTTTTGGTTGCTCTCAGTCAAACATGAGACATTGATGAGATGTGCAACCCAATCAAATGCATTTCCGACCAGTATCCATCCAACGTCTTCCTTATCAAATATCGAGTGTGTGAGAAACATATCTGACTAGATTGTCACAAAATATAGAACACTTTACATGGTCGTTCAATAGATCAAACACAACAATTCATGTGGCAACTTGCAAAATCATATTCATCAAAATAATTATTGAGCCTCTAATTAACATTATTGATAATTAATACATAATACATGCGTTTAACATACACTATCAAGTTTTCCTTCTTTGCTACCCTCAAAAGCATGCATCCAAACACTAGGATGAAGGATAAAATTGATCACCTTACTGTGTTGAAACCTACTCTCTTCCCTTACTTGAAACAATAACTACTAGATTAATATCTGACAAGATATAATGCTTAGTGGAAGTCTAATGTATTGCAATACAAACGGAAAATAAAATATTGATTTGATATCGAAGTTAATCCAATTCATAATAGAAATGTAATTATTATTGCTGAAATTCAAATAAATTTTATAAACAAAGACTCTCAACATTGGCATAACAACGTCATAAATACAAAATACACCTTAGGGCGACGATGACATGGTAGTCTGCTAGTAGGGGTAGGTGAAACGAAGTTGGTAGGTGCTGGGAAATGTGATAGCAGCCAGGAAGAAGCAGAGTTGCGACTGGACAATAGGCTGGGAAATTAAATGGGTGCATGATGAGGGGCTCATGGGGGATCGGCTGGGGCACCGACTGGTTCGCTTGGAGGGGAGCCCCACCGCCCCCTCGTTCCTTCTGTGTCCTTTCCTTTTTTTCTTCCCTTTCTTTGTTTTTCCTTTGTTCTTCTTCCTATTTTCCTTCCTAGGCCCTTTCCTAATTTAAATCATTTCCTAAAGGCCTAAATCCTGATTTTATTCTTCTTTCTTAATTTAAACCTTTTGTAGAAGCTGAGATCATGATTTTATTATTTTTTTCTTTCTTAGTTTAAATGTTTCCTAAGTTGGGTCAAGTCTTTTATAAATAAGTGTTGATTTGTCTAGAGTTAGAGGCCTAGATTTTGAAATCTAAATTAAGTTTTATTTGGGTGTTTTCTCTCTTGAGGGCTGTATCCGACAACTAGGAAGGTGCTTCAGCTGTAACCCCGTCCAAGGTGGTGTTTATCTTTGTCGTTCCGACTACTACCCGCAGTTCTGTAGCTTGCCGACGTTTTATCGCTTCCACCAATCCAGCCGGCAGCTTCCTTGCCTCCCTTCTACTTTTCTAGAGCGCCGCCACTCCTGCAACCTCGCTGCAGGTTACCACACTCCCTGCTACCTTCCAGACCATCACCAGTCTGCCTGCAACCTTCTTGCAGGTTGTCACACTTCCTGCTACTCTCCCAGAGTGGTGCCAATTCTGTGCAACCCCTGTTGCTCTCACAAACTGCCGACAACTCCCCTGCTGCTTCCCTACAGGCCGTCACAGCATCTGCTGCCTCTCTCATAGCAGACCTCTGCCCCCTCTTAGGCGTCTAGTCTGTTGTCGCCTCTCCCAGCAGGTCGCAACCATCCTCAAGCCACCCCAACACATCCATCCTCCTCAAAATCTACTCCAGCAGCCCACTGCCTTTGCTCAGCTTCAGTCACCATTCTTGCCTTCGTTCCTCAGCTTCGACCACCACTCTTGCCTTCGCTCCTCGGCTTTGGCAGCCATCCTCACCGTCTTCCAGCCTTTCACGTTGTTTCCTGCTTCTTCCACCTGCGGTTCAACGCCTTGGTGAGCGCTGACTTGCTGTCTCGCTCCTTCCTAGTCGCTCGACTTCGCTTCGATCTTCAACAATCGACATTCCAGCCGCATCTCTTCGGACACCCTCCTCATTGAGCTTGTTGGGTCTTTATTTGTAGGGTCTTTGTTTGTAATGCTTTGTTTTATGTTTTGATTTACGTGGTCTCTTTCTTTCTTTTGGGTTATTGTTGTAACTGTTTTTTTATGATATTAATAAATTCTTGTCTTGCATTGTGGTTTGGGTTAACTCCAATATCAATGCAGCTGCAGGTTGGAAGGAAGAGTAGGTTATGGCCTGGCTATGGATGACAATGGAGGGAAAAGGGGTTGCAGGTGGCTGATAGCAGAGGAAAGTTGGTAGGGTTGTGTGGACGACATATCTGTTAGGGAAAGGGGTTGCTGCAGATGCATCAAGGAGGTGGCGGCTGAGAAGGTCGACAAGTAGTTTGGAGTAGGTTGTAGTAGAAGCTGGGATGACAAGGGGGAATAGGCTTGCGACAGAAGCTGGGATGACAAGGGGGAATAGACAGCTGAAGGAGGGTAGCTGGCTTCAGGAAGAACAAAAGCATGAAGTTGTTTTCCGGTGGTTGCAACAATTACGGCGGTGGCAACAACAACGAAGAAATGGCTATGGGGGGATAAGAAAGTCGAGGATAATCTCTACCTCGGAGTGAGATATAACCAGAGCACTATTCATCCTCGAATACAACCCTAGAAGGGTAATAGAGAACGCCGATGGTTGGCCAAACATAAACCACAACAAAATCTAACTTTAAAACAGAGAAAACAACATATAAATAGGAGTAGATAAGTAAGGTGGACCCCTTCATTTGGGTGGCAACCTTAGATCCTCATCCAAGTGTCGGCCGACCCCTTAATCCAATTTGCTGAACAGATTCAACAAGCACCCAATTCAACCCCTCCCTAGCTTGACGTTAGTCTCTTAGGGTTGGGGGAGCTTTGATTTCATTTGTCGAAGCTTTTGGTTCTTCGTATGTCGTCCTAGCAGCATCTGGATTTTACTGTCGTTTGCAGTGTCTCCCAAAACATTGGAGGAGCTTTTGCACTCGCAAGCATCTATCCATATTGATATGCTTTTCTTGGGTCCACTATAGAACAGAGCCGCGTTTGTGTGTTCTGCATAGGCTGCTGATTCCTCTGAAATAACCCACAGTCGGCTCAACTTGATCTGAATTGAAGGTACCTCGAACCTTCACGAACAGTGATGGCCATGGTTGCAAGGTAACAAATTCAATGTCTTGAAATGCTCTCTATCGTGACTGTCTTATGTCTTGTGTTTGTATAAGTTCTATCATCATTTGTCGTCACCAAAAACGGTCTCACTGATGCTGCTCTACTTGCAAAGGTGCTCATGATCTCATGTTCTACCGAAGGGAGGACTATGCACTTTCTATCCTTGATGAAGGAATATGTGCTTCTGAATCTGTCGTGCCGAGTCTTACTGTCAAAATTGCCACAGTTTTTCCAATAAAAGGTGGCAGATATCCATGGGTATTGCATCACACCACATCTGATGCTATTGCTGGTCCCCAATCAAAAACTGTATTAGGCACCTCCGATCAATGGTGTCCCTATATTCCTTCTTTAGTCACGTTGGAGATTATGACTGGGTGCCTCCGTGTAAGGTGGGCCCAACTTCACCATCTATGTAGACGCCACGTTCTGACTGCTCCCTCCATCGATGATGAACTGCATACCTTCCCGTTCGCGGTATAATTGGTATATAATATATTGTAACGAAGCTATTACAAATCCACTGTATCCTCGTTCTGTAGTACCCGTCGAACTATGAGATAACCTCCTTCATTCGGTGGAAGATGATACACCTCACCTTATTTCTCAACTGTCTTCTCGTTGTTAACCTCCTCTCGGTGCCCTACTTGGTAAAGGACGCAATTCAACTCGTCGGGCAGCTGAAAGTGATGTGCTCAAATTCACGGGATTTAAAGAATTTCAAGTGAGGACCATAGTAGGTGTGCTATTCCTCTTAGATTTTTTTCTCACTGTGGGTGGTTCTATCGCTATCCAAATCAGTTTTCTCAACTTCATGAGGTTTGTTCCTGTTGGTGTCTCCAACTGTGGGTGGCTGCCTGAATGGTGGATGTTGCGTGCTCTATTTTTGCCGCCTTTCTACTTTTGATGCTAAGGTCTGGAAATCCTTGAGAGACCAATTGACTGCAATTTCACCACATTGCTAATATTGAGCTTCAGGCTCCCCAGATAATAAGTTTTGTCATGTTCTTCTGGCTCGACCAAATCATACTTTTCTGTAACAGGTCAAACTACTCAGTGAACTCCTCCACTGATAGGTCTCTCTACTGCAGGTGATGAAGTTTTAGAATCATATTCAGATGGTAGCTAGTCGAGAGGTATTTGCTCTGCATCTCTTTCTTCATCTTTTCCCACATGAAAATCTTATGACCGCCTTCTCTTTTCTTTTGCTTCTGCAAGCTGTTCCACCATAAGGAGGCGCTTTCTCTCAATTTGATAACTGCTAGCTTCCCCTTTTTATCTTCTGACACCTATTTGTGCTCAAAGATTTTGTCAACTGATTGTAGCTATTCGATAAAATCATCTGAATCCATACCTCCATTGAACTCTGACAGATCCACTTTTGTTTCGAATTCTCTGTGCCCTTTATTTGTAGGCTTCTTTCTTTGTCTCCTCTGATATTGGATTTCAAAGCATCGTGGCCTTTCTTTTTGTTCTCTAAAATCCTTCATATGGAATGAATTGAAATTCTCTCATGATTGACTTTCCCTGTCACCATTGAGGGCAAGTCTCTGATGAGTTTCATCCTCACTGTATGCAGGTCTCTGCTAAGGTCGATGGATTTCTTAATGTTTCTCTTTCCTGATAGGCTCATACATGTATCTCCTTGGTGGTATGGCTAGAGTTTAGAGTTGGGAGGTGAAAGAGGGTGTAAAATTTAATTTAGGTTATGATTTTGAAATTTAACAAACGAAAATTAAGGTTAGGTTAAAGTTTGGCTATGATTTGGGAATTAGAAAGAAAATTTTTGGTGGAGGGGTAAGGCGGATGCTAGTAAACCTTAGGATGTGACTTGGGATAGACTAGCTCTTATACCAATTGATACTGGAGTCAATATAAATGCAATTATTATTGCTTAAATTCAAATAAAGTTTACAAACAAAGACTCAGCATTAGAGAAACAAGAACGTAAACATAAAAAACACCTTAGGGCGAGAACGACGTGGTAGGCTGCGGGCATTGTTAGTTGAAATGGCGATTGGAAGGTGGTGGGAAGGGTGATGATAACTTGCTCCGCTGAACATCAAGCTCGAAAATTAGGCAGGGGGGAGGGGGTG
>JXCR01128377.1:324893-337935 GCA_002079205.1 Phalaenopsis hybrid cultivar | reverse complement strand
TTGGGGGGGGGGGGGTGGCTGAGAAGGTGGACAGGCTGTTTGGAGCAGGTTGCGACAAAAGCTGGGATGACAAGGGGTAATGGGCGCAGGAGGGTAGGTGGCTACAGGAAAAAAATGGCACAAGTGGCTATTTTTTAGTGGTTTCAATAATTACAATGGCAACGATGACGACAACTGAGTAAAAGGTTGTAGGAGATGAGAAAATTGAGGATACTCACCACCTTGGAGGGAGATACAAATGGAGCACCACTCGTCCTTGGATACTGCTCTAGAAGGGAAAAGGACGACGCTGAAGACTGTCCAAGCAAAAACTAAAATCAAAACTAACCCTATAACAGAGAAAATAACATATAAATATTATTAGATAACTAAGGGGGACTCCCCTCACTTGAGCGACAACCCTAGCCCCTAGACCAAAGGTTTGCTGACCTCCTTGCTCTAATTGGCTGAACTGGTTCAACAAGCACCCAGTTTAGCCCCTCCCTAGCCCCACGTCATGGTCATTTAAATTTATATAATTATGAATCATCTTGGACATAGATAGCTTAGTGCAATAATATCTAATTTACGTGTTGTAATAATAGAATAAATAAAAGACAATAATAAATAATAAGCTTGAATGTTTGCAAAGAATAAGAAATAGCTATCAATTATCCAATCAAATACGTTATGCTTGTCAAATGCTAGTATCAAAATGTTTGTTTTACTTTAATATTTTTATTCTTATTCTTATTGCAGTCTTAGAAGTTGACACAGGAGCTTCTTGCAGAAAACGATCCCTGCTACAATGGCTCGATTTCTGCTGTAGCCTTGCTATCGCTTCCATGTTTGCACCGATCACAAAAAAGCTAGTGTGGAATGGACCAGTTCATATTGGGATTCTGAGGGCTGGTCGACCTTCCATACATGAATTTACTGCCTCCTTATGTGAGGAGGCCAATTCATATTTACTCTAGGCTTATATATTTGATTTTCTTGTTTTAGGTTTTTAGTTTGCTTTTGTTTTTTGTTAAGACAGCCGTTGGCTTCCTCTATTTCCTCTTCTAGGGCTGTATTCAAGGGTGAGCGATGTTCCGATTGTATCTCATTCCGAGGCGGTGATTTTTTTCCAAGAGTTGCGTGGTTCTTCGACTGTATCTTGCTTTCTAAGTGGTACTTATCACTCGCCAACTCCTCTGCAACTTTCCTTCGCCGCTGCAACCACCTTATTTACTGTTATCACTAGAAAGATTCACTTCACTATATTTCAAGGAAAGAACCACTTCATCTATAGGACCAGGACCTAGCAACATTTCTATTACCTTCAATGGGGTCGACCTGACTAATATTAGAAAGTAGAAGCTTTGACAATCGAGGTAGAAGCCCCCCAATCCCGAGAGACTGACGTAAGAGCTTCCCACATGAACATTTTCCGTGATCCCTGCTACAATTCTGCAATTTCTGCTACAATTCTGCAATTTCTGCTACAGTCTCGCGACCTCTACCACGTTTGGAGCGGGAGCAGGAAAGCCATGCTGCGGACCGGTTCATACTGAGATTCTGAGGGTCTGTTGACCTTCCTTTTGTGGATTTACATTCTTTTTTGTGAGAGGACTCACTCATATTTACCCTAGGCTTATATATTTGCTTTTTGTGTTTTGGGTTTTCAGTTTTACTCATGTTTTCTGTTGGGATAGTCGTTGACGCCCTCTTTTTTCTCTTCTAGAATTGTTATCCAAGAGCGAGTGGTGCTCCAGCTGTATTTCATTCCGAGGCGGTGATTCGTTTCCAAGGTTCTAGTGTTACTTCGACTGTATCTCACTCCCGAGGTGGTACTTATCCTTCCCCAACTTCTCCACAACCTTTCCTTCGCCGCCGTATTTGCTCTGTCCACTAGAAAACAACCACTTTGCTGTTTTCCTACAGTCGAGGAAATTGCAGCCCGACACCCTCTTCATACTGCTGCTGCCTCATACTAGCACCCCATATCCTCAGTTTAGCACTCTCTGTTACTTCCCAGTTTTATAGCCGATCACCACCCACCCCAAACCTAAACCTAGTTTCAGTTTGTGTTGTGTTTGGTGTTATTTGCTATTTATGTTTGTTTGCTTGTACCTACTATTTGATTTTCCATCATAAAATTTGCATTTTTTGTTGTTTTTTGGTTAACTCTGATATCAGAAGTATCATATAATGAATGTCTAGATTTTGACATTCATAAACCATATGGTCAGTACATCGTTATCGATTAATCATTGATAAGGGTTAGTGACACCTTTCTAGGGCTCTTAGAAGGGATGAGAGAATACAAAAAAGGGTTGAGTTGTAGGAGAGGTATGGAAAGCGAGAGAATGATGGCAATTGAATTCCGACGTACGACAACAGGACAATGAACTGGAAGCGAAAAACATCAGTTTTCTACTTTCAAAAAAGAATAGCAGTGAGTAAAGATGACTGTCCAATTGAGAACAATGGTTAAATAATGGAAAAACGTGGTATGGGCGGCGAGGAGAATCCACCACCTGTTCCTGAGTAAGATACCTATGCACCACTTGTAAAAGGGAGATGTTACAACACTCGGAAGAGCAAAAATCAGAAATCAAAATATCCAAAATACTTGAAACATGACTAAAGTTTGTTAAACTGGAAAATAACATATAAATAGTTCCTCAAGTAAAAAATCCTAGCTCTAATTAAAAAGTGTAAGAAATTTTGGTATGACAAAGACCAACATTATCAAATATGCAAAAAATCTTTATTTCGAAGTGGAGCCATACATAATCCGTCCTTTCTCACTTGCAGGATCGCAAAAATCCTGCGGAAAATTTCTTATCGAGATGGGATTCAATCCCGGCGAGCCATTATCGCAGTCACAGGATCTATTTCGTGACAGGTGAAATCTTGCAATCGTAAAATCCCACAATTGCAAATTCCCGCGATTGCAAAAGAGCTCCCTCGTCAAATAGATTTTCTTAAATATAGTAGTTACCGAATGCCCTCTCAGTAATGCTTAAACTATGAAGTAGAGGTATCAATAAATGATCGTGACATTGTTTTGGATTTCCGAAGTGTTTGAGGTAAAAGGGTTAGGGATATTGGAGGATGGGTCTTGAGAGTAGAAAGAAAGATGTTGACTGAAATTCGACATGGAAGGCGCGTCAGTTAGACTTTCTTAAATATAGTAATTATCTAATGGCCTCTCACTAACGCTTGGACTACTCTAAATGTACGGGTATCAATAAGTGACCTTGACACTATTTTGGGATTTCTAGGTGTTTGAGGACATATAAAAGGGTTAGGGATGTTGTAGGATGGGTAATAAGAGTGGGTGGAAGGATGTTGACTGAAATCTGACATGGATGATGGTGGGACAACGAGTTGAAGATACAACTTTTTCTTCTATAAACAACTAGTAATACAAGTTTGATTGTTGTCTGCTTGAAAATAGCTGGTGGATGGTGAAACAACACGTGGAATTTACCTCCTATTCCTGAGCAAGATATAGGCACACCACTTCCAAAAGGAAGAAGATACAACACTACGGAGAGCATAAAAGCAGAGAATGAAATCTCTAAACACAATAACAATAGCCAAGTGTGTGCAAAAAAAAAAACCGCCTATAAATATTCTTCTGATAGAAAATAACCTAATTAGAAAGCAAGATATAAAAAAAATAAATAATAACAAGACATGCTTTAATGGATTAAAATCGGGTGGCTTTGGTGGCAGTCCACAATTGCATGATCGTGGATTCAACCATACAAAAAATGTTGCATAGCGAGAATTCTAATGTCAGATGTTCTTTCCCATGAAAAATCGAAGAAGATTTCCAAAAATATGGTTAACAACTACATCCAACCATCTGTTTTTGACCGTGCTACTGAACTAAACTAGATCTTAATACCCAACTTATTTCATAGAGTTTTTAAAAAATAACTTAGAAACTTCTAATCATTGTTTGAATTGATGGCATGTTGAACTGCTTTCAGTAGGGACTGCCTCGTATATGGTATCAATTCCTGGAACTCCTCTCTTTCACGGACAAGCAATAAGAGACTTGCTGGTGCTTTTCTTAATGTCTGTGAAAAGATAGTTTGAGTCATCACATCCTCAAATACTTTTGACTCCTTCCCAGACAAGAGTACATCGTGCTTCCCATCTTTAGTGAAAGAATGCATTCTTGTAGTCATCATGATATGAACAATCATACTGCTAAGGATGACCTAAGAGGATGTGGCATGCATCCATATATACCATGTTACACCACATTTGCTCGTATAACTTGTCTCCAATAGAAATATTCACGGGACTCCTGTCAACTGTGATTTTGTTCCCTTTTACTAGCTAGGACAGTAAATAAAATTGTATGCGCTTTTGTGTGGTTGGGTTTAATTTTTTTTATCACCTGTGTAGATACATTGTTTTCACATCTGTCTTCATTTATAATGAGAATGTACATCTTTCCTTGCACCATATGGGTATGGAAAAACATTATGGCGGAACCACTATTACTCTCTCGTTGGTTGATTCTAAAGCAGTATCCTCCTTTATGTCATCACCTTCCCCTGTATCTCGTGTCATTATCTATATTTTTCATTGCTCTCTGCTCCGTAAATGAGATTATTTTCATGTTTGGGGAATCAGATGCAGTGTGCTCAAAATTGGTTGGGATGAATTTTGGAGTACTAGAGATCTTCACTTCTTTTTTCACTCGGAAATAGTTTTTTCTTGAGCCGAGTTGGTTTGTATGCTATGTTGGGTGTACTCATATTGGCTTATCCTTGAAAGTGTGCATTTTGCATTAAACTATAAAGGAGTTACAGAAAGGTGTAAAACTATGCCCTCTAGCATGGTCAAAAGAGGCCTTTGTATCCCGGAGAATGGCAAAGTTCTGATTACTCAGGCACTGAAGTGTAGGAAAAAAATATGAGAAAGAGCCAATTGGGAACTTAAATGGGTAGGTATATTAAGCTTTCGAGGAATAAAATGAAAAATAACTTGTTCAAAAGATATAAGAAAGGAAAAAAGCACTGGGAAGTTCTAGGTTGGCCTTCCAACATTGCTGCTCCATCGCTCATCACATGATGGTGATGATGTTTACATTGCCCCCTAGATAATAAGATCCTTGGCTTTGGTCATCCAAGGTCGGAACATGCACATGATGGCTAAAATGGCTTTAGGCTCAACTAGATCACAATCCTAATGCGTTGTCTATTGTCTCATAGCAAAAAAAGTTCACTGGTCTAGACCACCTTAGCAAAGCCTTGTCGTGTATCCAGCCTGGTCCAAGATCGAGATTTTCTTGCGACCCACAACCTTCCAACGAACAATCATTTTGAGGCTTGTTCCACCATTGTAAGTGATCTGCCAAGAAGTTGAGGTTCCTCTCCTGACGCAACTAGCCCACGGGTTGTCACCATAAACGTTCGTGAGGTTCCCATTGAGGAGGTTGTTTGGCTCAGTTCCACTGCTGAGCTGTATGGAATAAAGGCCACCCATAGTCATGGGCAGGTAGATTCGACCCCAGCTCACATAGTACAGTGCTTTGCAAGGAGACGGTCCGTTCCGCAAAAAATTCCTGCATTTCGTCTCAATTTCATCCAGTACAACCATCAGAATTTCGGTATGCAACATCAAGTACAAGGACATATAGAGAGTAGGCATGACTTAATTAGTCTGGCCCGCTCGACTAGTTTCAGTTTAAACTTTGTCGGAAAGGTGTGGTGGTCGCCTGATGATGTTGCCGCTTCTCAACCTTCAAAACTAGAGCCTGATATCGTAGTTAACGCAAACCACAATAGGAAAAACAAATATTATTACTTAAAGCAAATAGATAGTTACAATCAACACACCTGAAAGAGAAAGAATAATGAAACGACACCCATAGATCTGAAGTATTAACAGACACGACACAAACACTCAAACTAGGGTGGGATCTTGGGTGGCGGTGTTGGTGATTGGCAAGAGTTTGAAAGGTGGCAGTAAGGTGGGAGCACATAGCAAGTGGTTGGATATGACAACAGAACAACATGTTCTTGCTGTTTTGGGCGACAACATGGTGGAATTCGGGTTCCTGGAGGCTGGAACAATGGATATGTGGTAGGGATGTGGTCGGGTATGGCTGCAACAACAGCTGGTGGAAAGGGATGGCTGAAACTGGGATGACAGCAAGCGTGAGCGCTGGAATTGCAGGGAATGGGGCTGGAATGTAGAAACTGTTGGAAGAACAATGTCAGAAGCATTTTTTAGCGGCTGTAGCAGGGAATTATGGTGGGGAGCGGTGTGTGTATGATACAGAAGGGGGATAGGGAAGACAAACACCACTTGAAAACTAAAATACAATCGAAACACCACCTAAAATTGAGGTTACAACTATTGAAGGAAAGAAGTGACGTCGGCGACTATCTTGATAAAAAATTCATAAAAAAAACTAACTTTAAAATCTCACGAAAACAAATATATAATAAAATAGTAACTAGGACCGACCCAAGATGATTGGCCGACTCCTTGGAAGGAAAGAAACCTTGATCGATTCGGTTCAGGAAAACAGGCGGATCAACTGCTTCGGTGCGGGAAGACCCGTGTGTATGCCCATGGCATATATATCGAGTATGGACATGCACCGATACAATTGCAATTATATCACATTACTAATAGCTGACTTCAGCGCTCCAAGATACCTTGCCACTATATGCTTCTCTAGTTCCACAAATGCACATTTCAGCTTGAGTTGATAGAAGTAAAATGTGAACTTACCACAAAGGATTCTCTCTGGTGCAGGTTGTGGAGCCTAATGAATATTTCTTGTCCATATTGTGGGAGAAATATTTGTGTTGCATCTCCATTTTTAGCTTAGATCAAGTGGTAATTTAATTCTTTGTTTCTGTTATCGAATACGCGCCAGGTTCTTCCAACACAATGAGGTAGTTTTTCTTCATTTAATAAACTGGTTTGAACTTTTTGTCAAGTGGAACGTCCTTGTACTAAAGACTCGTTCTGCTGTCTGAAGCCACTCAATGAACTCATCCAGATCCATGTGACAGTCAAAGTCTGGCAAGTCAATCTTCACTTCAGAATACTGACTGCTTTCCTAATATCTCATGCTAAATCGTTAGGTTATTGGCTCTTAATCACAAGAAATTTCTTGATGGAAGGAATTTTGTGCCTCTCAATTCGATTAGTCACCGTTATGACTTTGGGTGACCTTGCTTGGTTGTCTCTAATCAAATGCGACAAGTTTTTGTTGCTGTTGAAGGATTTTTCACTGCATATTCTCTATGGTGATCTATTGAACACCTCGTTGGGTTTATCCTAGGCAACATTTTGTCCATTTCTCTCGTTCAACATTTTGGCAGATGTAGGATGCAAATTAATGGTTGGATTGTACTTGCTCCTGCTTTCCAGTGCTTCCACGACGCTCTTCTAACCCTCCCTTGCCCTCACAACCACCTCCAATTTGATTCTTACCTGCTGCTAGCCGCAGCCACCGCCTCTCATCCTCACTCTAGGGTGTCTATTGCGTTTATTTGTTGTTTATTTCTTGTTTTGATGAATTTTGTTGTTATCTTTGAAATTCAACAATAATATTTCCGTTTCTATTGTGGTTTGGTCTTCCTCCTCTGGTATCAAATTATATATATTTATACATGTAAACTTAATATTTTTATGTAAAGCCATCTTAAACATTGACAAAACCATCAGTCTATGCATGTTATGCTTCATGGAGAATCAGAGATGAGGGTTCATAATGAATGGTTATTTTAAAAAGTTTAGGGCATGATTTAATTGGTGCATTAATTTATGAATGCTATACACACACTGACGTGGACGTCTGAACCGCACCCTGATTCGGGCGTGGAACATCACCGGAAAAAGGGGGGGGGTGCTCGAAATCGCGGGACCAAAGCCTTGCAAGGTCTCCCAATCCTGTGAAGACCCGAGAACCCGCGACAGGAAGAAGTCGTGAATTCTCGAGATCCAGTTGGGCTTCTTGAACCAAATCTTTTCTGGACAGAGTGTTCTGGATTGTTTTTGTTTATTTTACCATTTTCCTCGTGTAGAACTGGGAGGCTATATAGCTGTCCCTGAGTGTGTGGAGAGCAACTCTATTAGTGTGGTCTACTAAATCTCTGGTGTGGAGTCTCTTCTCTCGCATTAGGGTTGTAACCGACAACAGGTGGTGCTTCGGTTGCATCCTTTTTTCGAGGTGGTGCTGTAAACTTTAAACTCCTTCGCTACTTCTCATCAATCTCTTTTCCCTACCACTCCACTAACCACCTACCATCCCCACATTCTTCCACCACTCTATCGCTACCCCTACTTCCTCCCCAACCTTTCCATCCAATCCACCCACAACCAACCCCATAGAATTCCCTACCCATCCAACGACTGCTCACCCCACCGGTACTGCTACCACCTTCGAGTCTATTCCGATAGCTTAGCTAGTGATGCATCTATTAATGTATATCCCTTTTGTTGAATCGAGTTCTACTGCTATTTTTATATTAATAGAAAGTTTACTTTATTTGTATTTCGCCACATTCCAACTAGTTTCAGTTTCTCTCTGTCACATGCACACAAAATTTTATGTAATTTCTTAATTTTTAAACTTTTTGGATTAATATATATCACTAGATTTTCCAATAGCATGTTTTCCTGTGTAACTCGATGTTTTCCTTTATAATTCAAATCATAATTTATCTTGCTGGAGCACTTTTATATTTTTTTTGGGTCCAACAATGATTTATTTATCTTTTTTTTTTTTTTTTTTTNATTTTTTTTTTTTTTTTTTTTTTTTTTTTTTCTAACTTGCATTTTTTCCATGGTGCCCTAATTGAAGCCGTGAAGAATCACTGCCTATTTTCAAGAGGCGACTACTTGGTGGCTTGTTAGATTTTGCTGTTAGGGAGCTTCAGGTTCAGGTGATTTCTCATCTTTGTGAACTGTATAAAGTTGCCATTGTCATTCATTTCGCAATTGTTTTGGTTGTTCTTTCAACGTTTGCCCATTAACTAGTGAAAAAGCAAGCATATGTATGGCATCTGGTTTTCATGTAGTTTGAAGTATACCCACTTTCTCAAGAATAATGAACTTTGGCGGTGATGCGAGAGCTTCCGGCACAAATATGTCCGCGGTATTGCAGCTGCCATAATACCGCGAGATTCACTATTGTGCAAGACGGGTTCAAATAGTCACATTGTCTTTTCTCTTAGTCTTTCTTTCCTATTATCCTTTATTCCTTTTTAGTCATTTCTTATATATGTGCTTTATTAGGGTTTGAATGGGTGTTTTTATTGTGTTTCTGTTCAGGACAGCCCTCGACGTCCATTTCCCCTTTCAAGGGCTGTATTTGAGGGTTCGATCGGTGCTCCTACTATATCTCTTTCCCGAGGTGGTGATTATCTTCCCTATCCCCTTCCACATCCTCCCTATGTCGCTCCTGGTCACTCCATCCCTGTTGCAACCGCCAAATACAACAGCTGTTGCTGTTTTTTTTCCCTACAGTTTTCTCATTTTCAGCCATCTCCCTCTCTTCTCCGCCACGCAGCCATCTCACACAGCCTCTTTCACCCTTCTCCAACCTTCCCGCATCACACCCAATTGCTGAATATCTCTGCCGTCATCCGGAAATCAGCAAATCTGTTGTTTTTCTGCTGTCCAACCATCATTCCGACTTGTTACTGCCTCGACTACAGGCTATCCTGCTGTCCCTACAGTTTCCACTTGCTGCCACAGCACTGGACCACACTTCTTTCTGTCCTGCGGTCCACAACCCTTCTCTTTTGGTACCTCTCGCTGTCCTAGCCCTTCACTTCTCTGCCAATGCAATTCCAACCATTCATTTTGCTGTCTCAACAACCCCAAACTATTTCAGTCACCTACCTCCGCTCCCCGACCATCTAGCTGTCCTACCCCACCCATGGATCGAGCCCTAGTGTGATTTTGCGTTGTGTCGGTTGTAATTTCCCTTTAATTGTATTTGATTGTAACTGCTTTTTGTTTTCAGTAATAATATTTATTTATTTTATTGTGCTTTGGGTTAACAGTGGTATCAGGCTAATAGAATTGTAAACATTTTTATTTACTATTTCATTTTATGATTTATTCATTGGACAGAAATGCTGTTCTTCATTCATTTTTCTTTCATAACAGACTCAAGTTATTGCAGCAGCAGCTGCTGGTGTTGCTGCAGAGGGATTGTCTCCAGAAAAGGCCAAAGAAGAAGCAGAAAAGGTTGCTCATCCTTCTGTTTTCTTGGCTGAGAATGCAATTGTGATTTTGATGATCGTGGAAGATCATTTACGTTCACAAGCGCAGGCTTTCTGTTCTTCAAAATTTGTTGCTCAGCGCTCAAGGTCTGCAGGAGCGACTTCTGGAGCATTTCTTGAAACTGCTGGATCCAGAATGTCAGTATCACGCAATAACAGTGCAGGGCTTTCCCTGGATGTATGCATGCAGATATCCCTCTTAATTTTATTTATGTTGGCCATTGTTCATTCCTTATTTCACTGCTTAAACTAGATGAAAATGAGCAAACTCTGAGATTTTATTTTGGTCATTAGGAGTCATTTGCAAAACTTCATCACAGTATGTTTATACCAAAATTGGTAAAATGATTTGAGAAATTTATCAACTTAGTTTTAAGTAATTGTGGTTTGACATGGTGCTGGTATGTTTTATTTGTGCTGATTGTAGTTGCTTTTCATGGCAACTGTTTTCAATTTTCATTTTGTTTTCTGTCAGCTTCTTGCTTCCATGGCTGATGAAAATGGGCAAATTTCTGCTTCTGTTATGGAGCGCCTCACTGCAGCGGCAGCAGCAGAGCCTTATGATTCTGTCCGCTGTGCTTTTGTATCGTATGGAAGTTGTTATTTGGATCTTGAAGAGGGTTGGAAATGTAGGAGTAGACTGTGGTATGGTGTCGGCCTTCCCCCCAAAACAGTGNCTTATGATTCTGTCCGCTGTGCTTTTGTATCGTATGGAAGTTGTTATTTGGATCTTGAAGAGGGTTGGAAATATAGGAGTAGACTGTGGTATGGTGTTGGCCTTCCCCCCAAAACAGCAACTTTTGGTGGTGGGGGAAGTGGCTGGTCGTCATGGAAATTTGCTTTTGAAATGGACTCGAATGGAAAATGGATTGATCTTCCCCTAGTTCAGAAATCGGTTGCCATGCTTCAGGCACTTTTACTAGATGAATCTGGGCTCGGTGGTTGTATTGGTATGGGCGGCGGATTAGGGATGGGAATGGGAGGAATGGCTATGCTTTACCAGTTGTTGGATAGCGATCAGCCGTTTCTTTGCATGTTGCGTATTGTCCTTGCTTCATTGAGAGAGAATGACTGCGGAAAAGATGACATAAATGTGGAGGAAATATGCATGAAAGATGACTTACCTGGATTTACAAATAGTGGAACCCATGGTGCAATGGAAAAGAGAAACAAGAATTATTTCTCCTCAAGGAATCCTTGCTCAACATTGCTATGGAGGTGACCATTTAATGTTATTTAATGTTTTTAACCTTTTTGAAATATTCATATCGTTAAATGTTTCGCTGGTGTGATCGTACTACTGATTTTTAGTAGCAGTTGTTCAAATTCTTGTTCCCTTTTTTAATTTCCTTTTCCTGTTTTTAAATGATTTTTTGAGTGTTCCTGTTTATTACGTGTCGTCCTTCTTCACCTAGGAATTCTAGTACACCTGAAAATTTTTAGCTTCAGTATGTGGTAGCAATTTTGGTTAGGATTGATCATGAATCCCTCTCTATTTGATTTTTTATGTTTACCATCTTTTTTTTTAACTTTTTGATTTGATAAATTTATGATTTGCATTGATAAGCTGAAATGTTTGGTAATTATACATCTTTTCGGATTTGTTTTAGTGAATGCTACCAATGAAGCAATGGGTGTAGATTTAACTTTCAATTTTCCTTCCTTTCTCGTGAATTTTGAAGAGAGTGGGAGAGAGAGAGAGAGAGAGAGAGAGAGAGAGAGAGAGTAGTCATCTTGATCTTCATACAGTAATCATCATATCACAAGGACTACAAAACCCTGTCTGTCATAAATATCAAAGGGGATATAGTTTCAAATATAACTATGACCTCAATAAATAATAAAATATTGCTAATGTCCCAATGATTACTTAGCCAAGTAGCATAGATGAATGACACTACTGTGGGGTTGTTAGAAGGTGTGATAGAACACAAAAATGCTTTAGGAACATTGTAGGATTGATACTAGGAGTGGAATGATGGACGAAGGCTGATAATCGGCACGAACGGTGATATTTCGGCCTTCCGGGAGTGGAGAAAAGGCTTACTCCTGATGTAAACAGTTGGTTGGGGGTGAAGTGTGGATGAGGAGGGGGATCTATCACCTTTTCCTCGACAAGCTACAAGCACACCACTTGCGAAAGGAAGAGACTACAATAGTTCAGAGAGCAGGAAATAAGAGAATAGCTCTCAAAATACATAAACCAAGCTAAACAAAATCTAAACAAAATCTAAACCCAAAATACAACATATATAAATGTCCTCTAAGGGAGAACAACCTTATTAGAAACTAGAAAAAAAGAAAATGATAAGGAAATGAGCAAAGGAAGAAGCTTGTTGAAGATAAAGGAAATAAAATAAAATAACAAAAGTGCATTGATTCAGCCGTTCAGTCGGTTGAGAGGAGACAATACTATAGTATCGTGGGAAACCGCATCCCGTGTCACTCTTTCGGGTAGGTGGATCTTTGCATACACCTCCTTAGGCATCCAGGCCCTCATAATACACTGATAAGTCAACAACATTACAAGTAGCCAAAATATTATAATCTTCGGGTAGATCAATCTTGTAGGCATTCTCATTAATCTTCTTAACTGTTTTGAATGAACCATCAATTCTAGGCTTGAGCTTTCTAAATGAACCTGTTGGAAATCTCTCCTTCTTTCTAATTCATAACATGTCACCTTCATTGAAAACCATGACCATCCTAGGCTTGTTAGCCTATTTTGGTACTTGGTGTTATGCTAGACAATTTTCTTCTTGACCTGCTCGTGTAGAATCTTAATATTCTGGACT
>JXCR01128377.1:314191-324819 GCA_002079205.1 Phalaenopsis hybrid cultivar | reverse complement strand
GGACTATCTTCAGGGTGTAATAGGGTTCCACTTATACACAATCTCAAAGAGGCTTTGATCCGTGGATTGATTTGTAGAATAATTATAGACAAACTTCACATAAGGAAGATTACTGTTTGATGCTCTTTCTGGTGAAACATCTAAGAATGTTTTCCAAACTACTATTGTCCTTATTGCCCTTCTATTTGGGTGCGAGCTGTTGAATTGAACTGAAGTTTGGTACCTAACTTATCCTTCATACTCCAAAAGTCGTTGAGAAATTTCATGTTCCTATGTGACATAATACTCGGTGGAATATCATGAAGGTGAACTATCTCCTTGAAGTATAAATCGGCAATATGTGATGCATCCATCATTTTATTGTAATGAACAAAATGTGTCATCTTGGTAAACGATCTACCACAACCATAACAAAAACCTTACTTTGCTGTGTTCGAGGTAAGCCCAACATAAAGTCGATTCTTACATCCAACCAATTTGCCTCTGGAATGGGAAGAAAAATGTACAGACCTTTGCTATAAGTCAGTCTTGCTCAAGTGGCATGCCCTACACTGCTGACATGTCTCTCCACATCTCGTACAAGTCTGGATCAGTAAAAATTTTCTTTCACTAAGGAGAGTGTTTGTCTTTGCCAAAATGTCTCGCCATTCCCTCACTGTGACGCTCCTTTAAAATTTTCTCCTCGAGTGAACTCCGAATGCACATTCTATTCTGAAAGAATAAGTATCCATCAAATATGTGAAACGGTTTGATACCAGAGCTAACCCAAACTACAATGAGGAAAAAATAAATATTATTATTGAAAACAAATATGTGACTACAATAAAAAAAAAAACTCTTGAAAAGGAAAATATAACACACACGACACACAAACCCACCGTTAGGGCGGATCTCGAGTGATGACGGCGAGAGTTAGGGTGTTTGGAGAGGTGGTTGTAAGATAGAGAAGGGGTTTCCAAACTGTTGATGAGGGACAACCGCTGGAATAGCAGGGCGACGTGAGACAACAATCCAAATAGTGGCAGTTTGCTGTTGAGGCGGTTGGACAACAACAAAACATCAACGAGAAGGCGTTGCAACTACGATAGTGATAATGGAGGACTAGGACAGTGAGGGAAGCGAGGGCAGGAGCGGCGATGTAAGCAAGTATGTGATGGAAGGTTTTGAGCTGTCAAAAACAACAAGAGGGAGGGTTGTCGATTATTTAGGAAGGAGGACAACATATATTGTGGAAGGCAGGGGGCTTGAACAACGATAACATCTAGCAGGGGTGTTGGAATAGTAGAGAACTTGGGCTGAAATTCAGAAACTGTAGGAAGAACAACGTTGGCAGTTGTTCCGGGCATTTACAGTAGGGAACAACGAATTTGAGCAGTGTGGGGAGAATAAATAATTAGAATGGGCAAGCTAAACACCACTGAAGAGAGAGATATAGCCGTAGCACCACCCAATTCCTTACAACCCTCGAAGGAGAAAATGGATGCCTGCGCTGCCCTGATAGGTATCTATGCCAAAAACTACTTATAAACACAAAAATAATATATTTGTCGACTTAGGATAAATAGGAGTAGACCCTACTCCCAATAGTAAGGAAACCCCCTTGAAGGAATGGTTGACTAACCCTAATGGAGCGATCTAAGCCACCCTTGCTCATGGGAGTTCACGGTACTGTAGTGGTACTTTAGCAATGATCACAATAAAAAGCCTCCTGGGTTGTTCCTACGTCGATTTTCTAGGGTTGGGGTAGCTTCGAGCTCATCTGTTGAAGCTTTTGTCTTCTGAGGGTTGTCAATCGATCTTATTGAAGGTATTGTAAATGTCACAAGCTCCCAATAGGTCTATTATGTAGGTGTTATCATTCTAAAACACATCTTGATAGAATAAAAATCCATCAACTTTTAGTGCAACTTGAGCCGGAGCTGCATAATGACAGACTCTCACGAGCCATATCCCAAGCAAGTGGTCTATAATCTTCTTCTCTCAATCTTCGTATTCAATTGGATGTATTTGATAAACAACTATGTGAGGAGAAATCAACTATGAAATGAACTTTGTGGCAGACTGAGCCACGCTCATTAGCAAACACTAAAGAGAAGCTTCTTATTCTATGTTAGGATCTGGATTCCATTGTAGGATTTTTTTTCCCACGAGGATCTTGAGGTGATCCCCAATACTGCGGTTTATTCACCTTGTTTGATACTTTTATGTGGGGGGTATACTGTTGAATCGATTTTAATACTTAAATGACTCCCTACTGTATTCCAAAAGTAACTCAAAATCTGTTCCAAGTTAGACCTCTCTCTATAGGGGCAACAAAGAATGTTGACTATATTTCTGAAAAGTCTAAAATCCTTTTATTTTAAGTTTTCTTGTATATAGTATCGACTCCTCAAAGTCATGGCTCTTTCGGACATTCAATGCCAATCCTACTAATGCTCCTCTAAATGTCCGCAAAAATGTAGTTCGAGGCACCATAACCTTATACCCTGTATGAATGCTCATTACTCGGATTTACTACCTTCTAGAACAACAACTATCAACTCAGCTAGAGTCTCTCCTAGGTTTAACTAGAATCAATAACATCTTTTTGTCCTAACTTGGAAGTTGAGAAGCCTCTCTGAAATCTTCATTTTCTCTTGGCTCACTTTTTATCCCTTCAACTGTTCTCTGATTCGTGAAAGAGATTATTTTTCTGGTCATGCAATCTACTTCGGTATGTTCAAATCTATAACGCTTGAAACACTTTCTAGCTGGGATAGATTTGAGACTGCGTTATTGGTTCCACCTATTCTTCGCTCTGACCTAATCCTTTCTTAGGTGGTGTTTTCTTGGATGTTCCCTTGAGTGTATTATGGCTGTAAGATCCTGGGGTTGAGTCTTGTTTATGAGATGTGGGGGTCGCCCAGTGATGTGGCATCACTTCTGTAGTTGGGCCTGAGCTTTCGGTTTAGTGAGCTGGTAGGTATTGGCATTGTATCTTCCATTTAATCTTGGTCCATGACGTGATCTTATCTTTTCTTTCACGTTGGCGTATGTGCTGCAATTTCTTCCATCAAAATAACACACTCTTCTTTAACTTCCTGACAACTTGTTTCTCCATTTCGTTTAGTGGGATGTCTTTACATTCAAAGACACGTTCCAAGGTCTATAGACACTCAACGAACTCGTTCGGATCCTTTTGGCTATCGAAATATAAAAAATCCAACTTTACTTGAAAAAACCTGGAATCGACTTGATGGAAGAGTTTCACTCCATCGCTTCGATCTTTCAAGTCACCGTTGTGGCTACGGATGACCAATCCAGATTGCATTCTCTTGAAAGAGGTAAGCCTCGGTTGTAGTTGATGGGTCTCCCACTGCATATCCTCCCTAGAAATCCTCTGAACAACCCTTTGTGAACTTCTCATAAACGACATTGCGTCATTTTTTATCTATCAATCTTCCGACAATTACCTCCTTGGCGGCATGACTAGATTTTAGGTGTGGGTAAGTAGGATGAGGTGTATAAGGGTGATGTAAAGTGCAAACAAATTTTTTTTTGGTGGAAATAGTTTTGGGTGTGGTGGATGTTAGAATTCACAGGATAGGAATAGAGCTAGTCTAACACTGATGCCAAATGATACCTATGTTAACCCAAACCACAATAGAAAAATATTATTATTGAAAGCAGATAGGTGGCGACAATCAAACACGCTTGAAAAGAAAAATACAGCACACACGAGACACAAACTCATGTTATGGCGGATCCTGGGTGATGGTGGTGATGGTTAGGAGGTTTGGAGAGGTGATGACAAGGCAGTGAAGGAGTTTCTGGACTTTGGATGAGGGACAACAACGGTTATGGGCAGGCAGAACAGCAGAGCAAAAAGGAACAACAGGGCAACGAAGAATGACACACCAAACTGTGGTAGTTTGTTGTTTGGGGTGGCCGGACAACATGAAAACAACAATGAGAAGGCATTGGGAATGCGACAACAACGGTGAAGGATCGAGACATCAAGGGCAACGAGGAGGGAGAGCTGGAACAGCGATGGAAGCGAGTACGGGGAAGTTGGCGAGTGGGAGGGCTGAGCAGTTGATTTGAAAGGAGGACACCTTGTATTGTTGAAGGCAGGGGGATGGAGCAACGATGCAGCCGGTGATGGCGCTGGAATATGAGAGAACTTGGGCTGTAATGTAGAAATTGTAGGAAGAACAACGACAGTTGTTCCAAGCAGCAACAGAGAATGTCAAACGAGAGCAGTGTAGGGAGGATATGGAAGGGGAATGGGGAAGGTGAACACCACCTTGGGAGAGATTTGAAAGGAGGAGAACTTGTTTTGTTGAAGGCAGGGGGATGGAGCAACGATGCAGCTGGTGATGGCGCTGGAATATCAGAGAACTTGGGCTGTAATGTAGAAATTGTAGGAAGAACAACGACAGTTGTTCCATGCAGCAACAGAGAATGTCAGACGGGAGTAGTGTAGGGAGGATATGGAAGGGGAATGGAGAAGGTAAACACCACCTCGGAAGAGATATATAACCAGAGCACCTCCCAATTCCTCGGATACAACCCTCGAAGGAGAATACGGACGCCAACGACTGTCCTGACAAGAATATGAGCCAAGGACTACCTAAAAGCAAAAAAAACGTATTTGTAGACTTGAGGCAAATCAAAGTGGACCCCACTCACATTAGGAGGGAAATACACTTAAAGTAGTAGTAGACCGCTCTTCTGTACAGGTCCAAGCTGCTCTCGCTCACGATTTTTTGCGGGTACTGTAGCGCTACTGTAGTAATTATCGCAAGAAAAGCCTCTTGGGTTGCTCTCGCGTCTTTGTTTGTATGGCCTCTCTTGAACCAGAGTCTAGATATCCTGAAAGTCGTCATCATTCGCATACAAATTCTTTAACACATTAAAACCAATGACCTTAGATTGCATTGTAGTGAGCAGTAAGTGCCGAAGGCTCAAAGCAAATTCTGACTCCCTTCTTTATGTTTGAGTACAAAATAGAATGAAGAAAGAAATTGCACTCTTGAGGTGTGTCTACCCTTTAATTTCTTCTGACTATTCTAGAATCTTAGGGCCTCATAGTCAGTGTAGAGATTACATTCCATTGCCAACAAGTAATGACTATAGTGAGTAAAGGCTCCCATGATAGCATAACACTTTCTCCTGGAATCATTCATTTTTTCACTAATTCCCATATTAGAGGCATCACAGTCTCTCAAATGTTTGATTCAAATATAGAAGTGCTTGAATGGAGTCTCAAGTCACTTGTCCCTTCAAATCATCAAAACAAGCCTGAGCATCACCTAACTACACAATTTTATGTGACTTAAGAAGCTTTGTTAAAGGTGCAGCTATCGAGCTGAAATTCCTGCAAAAATTTCTATAATAAGATCTCAGACCATGAAATTGGCATGCTTGGGTAAATTTTTTGTGTCTAGGCCAGGTTACAATTACCTCAATTTTTGTTTGGTCCATCTTTGTGCTGACAATTGAAACGATGTATCCCAAAAAACATGCATACAGTGTAAGAAAATGACACTTTTTTAGATAGCCATATAATTGATGTCTAAAGAATGTTAACAATTTCGCTCAAATACTTTAAGTGCTGCTCTAAACTGTTGTATACCAGGATGTCATCAAATTACACAACCACAAATTTTCAATGAAGGCTCCAAAAACATGGTTCGTCAATGCATGTTCTCGGCGTGTTGAACATTCTAAAGGGCATGATTGTTCACTCATATAGTCCATCTTATCTTTTAAATTAAAGGTGATCTTCCACTCATCCCTTGGTCTCATTCCTGATTTGTTGTTTTCCATTGTGAAAATCATTCTTGGATAAAAAATTGGCTCTATGCAACTAATCAAACAAATCGTCCAATCTTGGAATAGGAAGCCTTTACTTGATTGTGATTTTATTCACAGTCTTCTTATCTACGCGGATGTGCTACGATGCATCCTTTTTTGACACAATCAAAGCTGATATAACACATGGACTGGTGCTCTTGCGAACTAACCTTTAGGCCATCAGGTCCTCAAGCTGCTTATGTAGCTTCTCATACTCTATTGGTCGCATCCGATAGGCTGGTCGGTTGGGAAGCATTGATCTTGGGATAATTTCTGTAACATGCTAAATCTATTACAAAGGTGGAATACAGTCCATGAAGACATCTTGAAACTAATGGTCGCAGTGTTTCAGGCATTGGCTTTTTTCGTTTTATTGTCTTCTTGCATTACTAAGGCTAGTCTTGTTGGCGCCTCTCTCATGTCCTGTAAAGAGGTAGCACGAGACATGATGGCTCCAATCTTTATCTGAGTGCTCATCAATGTGGACTTCTTTAGTGGCGGAAGGACAATGCATTTCTTATCCTTATTAAATGAGCAGGTATTTTTATGGTCGTCATGAAGTATACCTCTGTAGTATTGACACAGTCGGTCCAACAAAATATGACATGCATCCATAGAGACGAGATCACACAAAATATGATCTTGCAGCTTGTGTCCAATTGAATTCACCCAAACATCTTTTGTCGACTCAAATCTCATTTCCCTTCTCCTGCCAAGTGAGGGAGTATGGTTGTGAATGCTTTCATGTAGAGAGGCTCAATTTATCCACTATCTACGTATATAACATTTTTTCACAACAACTTCCTTTTATGATGAGGTTGCACACTTTACCTTTTACTGTATAACAAGTATGGAAGATGTTATTTCTGTGCACTGTTGATCCCTCGTAGTCTTAGTTTGGAGAACTTGTCGAACCACAAGCATTTCATCATCATCTACAAGTAGCTGATGCTCCTCTTGATACTCCTCCACAGGGTCTTCACTCCCTGCCTCATCCATTGCACCATGCTCGGTAAAAGAAATCACCCTTCTATTCGGTCAGTTGGATGCAATGTGCCTATATCCATGACATTTGAAACTTTTCTAGCTTGGAATGTCTTGCTGGTGCGTGTCTAGTCAGTCATCTTTTCCTCCCGAGCTGATTTATTTTCATGAGTAGTAGGTCTGGGTCTTTGGTTGGTGTGCTCTTCCAACTTGATCTAAAGGCTAAATCTAGTTCTGAAGTGGTGACCTGATCTAAAGGGCAAACTTTGACTTAACCCTTAATTTCCCTTGCTGATTTTTAAAATCAGCAGCCCGAAATCAATTTTTCACTCCGCTTTCACCTCCCAACTCAAAACCCTGGTGATGCCACCAAAGAGATACATGTCCGAGCCCACCGGGAAGAGATACAACGAGAGTTCCATCAACTTTAATGGAGACTAGCGGACACTAAAGATGACACCCAGGTGTGACTTACCCTCGATGGTGATAGGGAAAGCCGAAGAGGCAAAAAAGACGAGAATTTCAATCTCTTCCTTAGGGAGGCTTTCAATGATGAAGAAGAAAGGTCATGACATTTTGGAATCTAGTATCAGAGAAGGCCTAGAGAGGAGAAATCATTTGGAGTACACAAAGACTTCAGAATAAAGGTGGATCTATCGAAGTTCGATGGAGGTATGGATCCAGATGATTTTATCCAGTGGCTACAATATGTTGAGAGGATTTTAAGTATAAAAAAGTGCCTAGAGATAAAACGGTGTAGCTTGCTGCTATCAAATTGAGAAAGAGCGCCTCCTTGTGTTAAGACAACCTACAGAGGGAGCGGAAAAAAAAGATGACAATGTTAAGATTTCTATGTGGGAAAAGATGAAGAATATGATGTAAAGGAAATAACCCCCACTCGACTAATGCTAGGATATGTTTTTGAGACTCCACCATCTATAGCAGAAAGACCCTTCTGTTAAGGAGTTCACGACGCAATTTGATTAGCCAAAGATGATGTGTGATTTGGTTGAGCTAGAGGAGCACACCACAACCCGTTATTTGGGAGAGTCTGAAGCCCGCTATTAGCAATGTGTTGCAGCTGCATTTTTTTTGGTCACTTGGGGATGTCCATACCTTATCTTTGAAAGTGGAAAGACAACTGAAACAAAACAGACAACTGCATCCGGTCAAGCAGTCTCACATAATTGGAGACACTAGCAGGTGCACGCCTCAGAGTGTTGAGAAAAATGGTTCGGATTAGATAGAGCCATCCAATGAGAAGACGCTTGAGAAGAGTGGTATGCTTACTATAGTCCCTGCTAGGAATGACATCAAATATTACGGATTTGGGCACATCGTCTTCAGCTGCCCGACGAGCCGAGCTATTTTTATGGAGCAGGGCATCGTGGAGAAGGTTAGCGATGAGGAGACAAGCGAAGAACAAGGTGAGGTACATATATTTCCATCTGATGAGGGTGAGATGCTCATGGTTCGACGTGTCTTGTAGATTAAGGAGATGAGGAATCCGTTGTGGCTTCATCACAACATATTCTACATCTGTTGCATTGTGAATTGGAAGGTATGCAACCTCATTATCAATAAATGGAGCAACAAGAATGTGTCATCTAAATAGATGGTGGAGAAGTTGAGCCTCATGACCACTCTCAACCATATTCTCTGACGTGGCTGAAGAATAAAAAATAGTGTCAGCACTGATTGAGGGTTCCTTATGGAGTTTTTGATTGGGTGGCTGCTGCAGGATTAGATGTGGTGTGACGTGGTCCCCATAGATGCCCGCTACCTTTTGTTGTGGAGACCATGACTATTGACTTTAGGACTCAGTACGATGGATTCAGAAACACCTATTCCTTCACCAAAGATGGGAGCACATATTCATCCTCCCTTCGGTAGAGCATGAGATCACATGTGCCCTTGTCAGCAGCGTAATGTCAATGGGACCAGTTTTAGTGACGACGGAAGATGATGGAACCGAAACACTAGCTCCAGACATGGTACATACATGACCAAGGGCATTTTAGGATATCACGGTCGGTACCTTACCACCAGCAACACCACTATTAGGGGAGGTTCAGGTTACCCCCGCTTCAGATCTAGTTAAACCAACCGTGGATTACGTTAACAATATTGAATAGCAAGGGCAAGACACACAGGAGAACAAATTAAAATGGAGGTATGCTCGCAAGTGGAGAAAACTCTTCAGGTGTTTTAGGGGACAGTGCGGTCGTTAATGGGATCTCTGTGCTTCTCGGATCACACTAGAAAATCTTTTAGCCCCAAGTGATTATAACACACCGTCATCGTCAACATGCAACTAAATGCTTCAACAAATGTAGTCGAAGTTTCCCCAACCACGGGAGACTGACACTGGACTTGATGGCCGGCTTAACCGGCCCGGACAAGTTCTCAGCCCAACACGACGCTGAATTGCCACTGTATGGGGCGGAAATTATCGTCCCTCTTTTCCCATTCTTTCTTTCATTTGTCTATCTATATCTATTTGTGTCTATTTGCTGTGTTTAGGGTTATGTTATGTTGTATGTTATTTTACATTTTTGCCTGGAGATAGTTTTGCTTATAGTAATGTATCCGATGGTGAGGAGGTGCTTTGGCCGGGTTGTAACTCATCTGAGGTGATAATATTCTCCCAAGGTTTGAGAGGAGATGCTCTAGCTGTAACTCGATCTCGCGAGAATACTCATCTTTCGTGATTCCTCTCCCATGCCTGTTGCCACCACCTTCAACGCCCCTACCTGTCTAGATTTTTCTGCCGCCTCTGTCTAGCACACCTTCCTATAGGCTGCTGTAACTTCTCTCCCACTCTACTGTATGCTACCGCCAGCCCCCAAGCAACTTGTCGGAAAACTGCCGTAACCACATCCTCCCAATCTACTGCCACCAGTTTCCAACCAGCAAACCTACTGTTGCCGTAATCCACTCCCCACCCCATATGCGGCTATCACCCCTCACTTCCACTCCTAGCCTGCCGTATATCTCCTCNACCAACAAACCTACTGTTGCCGTAATCCACTCCCCACCCCATATGCGGCTATCACCCCTCACTTCCACTCCTTCTAGCCTGTCGTTTTTCTCCTTCCAACCTTCCTACCGCCACCATTACACCCCAACCTCTCTTGATATAACCCAAGCTCTCCTGTTACCCTCTTCCGCCTCCAACCGCAAATCAGCTTGCTCACTTCCAACCGACCACCAGCTTTTGTATTTCATCTCACTGCTGGCCTCAGCTGTCTCTTTTCACCCTAGGCGGATAGTAGTGTTTTGTTGTGTTTCCTATTTCTATTTTGAGTCTTGATTATAATCATATTGTTTTGAGTAATAATATTTATATTTCTATTTTGATTTGGGTTAACTCCGGTATCCAACACACCTTTTCGCAGGCTGCCGTAACTTCGTCCACTACTGCCAGCCCCCTACCAACCTGCCTGCGGATTCCCGTAACCACCTCATCCCAATCTACTGCTGCCAATTTCCAACTAGCAAACCTGCTGTTGCCGTAATCCAACCGACCACCACCAATCCTCTCAGCTTGCCTTTTATCACCTCCCAACCTTCCTGCAGCCACCATAACACCCCAACCTCTCTCGATATTACCTCAGCCCTGCCTGGCACCCTCAAACCTCCTACAACTTTCCTTTACCCCAGCCCTCCAAAGCCCTCTCCTGCCTCCAAATGCAAACCAGCTTGATACCTTCCAACCGACCACCACCTCTTGCAGCCAATCTCACCGCTGTCCCCGGCTGTCGCTCTTCGCCCTAGCCGGATAGTAGTTTTTTTTTTTTTTTTTT
>JXCR01128377.1:261008-313689 GCA_002079205.1 Phalaenopsis hybrid cultivar | reverse complement strand
CCTTACTTGGGTTTGGAGTTATAGTTTATTGATTTGTAGTGAGAAGTTTAAGTGATTTTGGCAACCCTCTTGCTATTATATGTAGTAAAATTATCCATTATAGTAGAAAATATTAGGTTGAGAACCCTTACGCGTACAAACTAGGGTGGGGGTAAATCCTGTGGAATATACAACTGGTTGCTCATGATTTCTCGTCTGCAAAAGCAATGTCATGATTTCTCGTCTGCAAAAGCAATGTCAACATCTAAATTTCTTCCATTATAGAGGGTTAAAAGCCAGCAGTCTTTTATTTTCTTTTTGTCCTCAAATTAATCATTGAGTAGGATTTGATTGTATGCTATTGATTCAGAGAACATGCCTTGGGAGGGTGGAATTTGATTGCTTTGATTTGATCTTGCGGGCGGTTCCAGAAGCTTCCTGTCCTCTGCATATAATGTATTAAATTCTCCGTGATGCAAAGAACTCTCCTCTTGAGAGTTGTTAGCCATGTATTCATCCAACAGATCAGCTGCTAGCTTACAAAGTTCATATTTTGTTTAGTATTATTTGATTTTGTCCTGCTACATTTGATCAAAAATTTTTTTTTTGACATTTTTTTCAAGTATCACTCATCTTAAATGTTCTCTCCAAATCCAATTAGGTCAGGCGGAATTAGAATGATTGGCTCAGCGGAAACTACAATTTTAAAGAAATACCTTTTGTAGGAATATCAACAGCTAATCCTCTAGTGTTAAATGCTCCTTGATAAGCCTGTCAGTTTTTAATGCTGAAATTGGACTTATAAATATATCAAGCGGCAACTCTAAAAGGTGGGCATTACAGCATTTACGTACATATGATATGATATATCTGTATGTGAATTTCATTTCACAAAAAAAGTCTACACACTACTTTTGTCCTTCTAAAGAGTTGATCTGCCAAAAAAAAGTTTTTTACAGCCACGTGCCATCAAGCTTAAATGTTGTACTTCTAAGGCATATCAAGTCTACCCCAACTTAGCAATATTAATGTTTTAATCTTTGAACTAGTTCTTATAATGAACACTGAATAAAAGGTGTCTGTAACGTCAGTTTTAATATTTTTATTATTTTACTCTTAACATCTGCATCTGTTTCACCCCTTGCAATTCTACATGAAAAATGGTAGTTTTGAGCATTGGGAAATCAGATAACAGTTGACTCGGTGAGGATATTCTTCTCTTTCTACATCCTCATCAAAACTGACGTCCCAACCTATCTCTCACTGTATACACTTCCCAACCGACGCACCAACCTATTTCCACATTTCCAAATTGTATTGCACTATAAAGAAGATCTTGAATAGACTTGCCATAGAACCTTTTTCGCTTGATTCCTATGGACAGCTTGGTAAGTTTTCTTAAAACATTCAATACAATTAATTGATTCATTTTGTCTTTCAAATTACATTTATCATTTTTAGAACTGATTTTGATCAATCCTTCACTGGACTCAAATTTGTATCTGAGATGTCTCTTAACTGTCTGATACTTTTATTTAGGACCCTGATATATTTTTATTTTATAAACATTCTAATACCTCCTACTTTTGCAATATCATTACTGATACAGAGCTTCTAAAACAAATGCAACATCCAACCAGCTGAAACATCATTCATTAACTTACATGTTTAGCAGTGTTGTTTATGAAAATTTAAGCTAAGGCTTTTGCAATCCGTACAGTGTTCTTTCACCAATTCTTAACATGCCGATTGCTGAATCCAAGCGACAAAGAGTGCTGGTTGCATCGTGTATTCTTTATTCTGAGGTTAGTTCATTTGCTGGATTGTCTTTTCTTTTTGTTGTCGTTTCTAAAGTAGTGCATGCAATTAGCATGAAATTGAAGGGCTGATTCTCTCCCTCTCTTTCTGTTTGTGTGTGTGTGTGTGTGTGTGTGTGTGTGTGTGTGTGTGTGTGTGTGTGTGTATATTTTTTTATTTCTATAATGTAGAGAGCTTGAGGGACTTTCTAACCATTCTGAAAAACACATGATTTTCTACCAATTGGATTTCAGTTATTTGGGAAGCACATAAAAGAACTAAATTCCTTAAAGTTATGGCGCCATAAATTTTGGATAAACCATACTGATGATAGATTTTTAAAAATCAAAATGATTGGCTATAATTTTGAATTATTTTATTTGATTCAAACTCAAAAAATAATTATTATTTGTAGCTCAGAAGATTAATACTTATGACTTCTTGTAATCATGTTTGGGTTGCTGTTGGTCTATAACGATGAAATTTTTTATTTGTTTAGCTCTTGGCCTGCTCTTTGGTTGGACTTTGCCCACTCACACAAATGCTAGTTGGCTTCCTGCTCAATCGTTTTGCCTTACTAGTGCTTGCTTTTCACTTTCTGATATCAAAGTCAACCTAAACCACAATAGGAATAGTAAATATTATTACTAATAAAGTCAATAGACGATTACAATTGACACACCTGAAAGGAAAATAACAACAGGCTCAACAATCCAAATCAAATTAGGGTGGATTTTGGGGTGGTGGTGGTGATCAGTGGAGGGTTATAAGGTGGCAGTGTGGTGGACGAGATGGTCGACCAGCAGAAAACAACAATGTAGCAGTTCCCCGAGTTTTGGACAGCAAGCCTGTAGCGGATAACAATGTGGATAGGCTGTTCTTGATGATGGAAGCAAGTGGGAAGGGAATACGGTGCAGATTCTGAAGATGCAAGGTGTGGGAAGGAAAGGAGCATTGGTTGGGTAGGTTGGAACAGGCAGGGATAGCGGTACAAACGATTGTGGAGGAGATGGTAGTGGTGGCTGGAACAGCCGCATGTCTGCAGGGAAAGAGGTNGAATGACAGTAGCAACAGGGGTTGTAGAGGATTACATGATAGCATGAGGATGGCTGTATGGGGCTGCTGCAGCGACGAAGCAGTGAAAACAGTGATGATGAGTGTTCGGGGGAGGCTGCAACAGTGGAGGGCGGTCGGGAGTGATGTGGAGGGGATTTGGATGGGGATAGTGAACATAATCACCATATCAGAAGAGAGATACATCCAAAGCACCTCCCAAACCATTCGATACAACCCTCGAAGAGAGAAAAATGATGTTCACGGTTGTTCTAAACAAACTAACCCAAAAAACATTAGGAAAGTAAATATATAGTAATAGGATAACTAGGAATGGCACAAAGGGACAAGTAGACTCTCCCAATTGAAAATACTTTAACTGGTTTTGTCCAGGTACAAAGTGTATTTCGCTTCCTGTCCCGAAAATTTCGCATGAGAGGGATATGCCTCGCATCATTCTGCTGTTGACACCACATTCTTCTTGCTACATCCATGGATGATGCTGCATACCCTTCCATTCACCGTGCAACAAGTGTAGAATATTTTATGGCGAAACCGCTGTTGTTCACTCAGCACCTCAATCTGAAGGACTCGTCGAACAACAAGCATTTGACTCTCATTTGGTGTAAGCTAATACTCCTATTTTTTTTTAGTTGCTTCCTCTTTGCAAACTTCTTGCATTGCACCCTATTCGATAATGGACACAACTTTGCTCGTTTGGCAATTGGAGGCAATGTGCCAAAATCTATAACGCCTAAAGCTTTTTATGCTTAAAACTTTAGTGCGTGCTACCCTTCTCAAGCTTCTTTTAACTATGAGTGGCTTTGCCTGACCAGTCTTCTTAACTCCCTATGGCGTGTTGTTATTGATGTCTCCAATTTCGAATGACTGTGTTAATCACAATGGTTGTCTATTCTGTTTTTGTTGTTTCTCTTTTTTTAGTGCTAAAGTCTGCATGTCTCTCACTATCTATTTGCATCCGGATCACATTATTGATAGAGGGCTTCAAGCTTCTTAAATACCTGGCTATGGTGTGTTTTTCTGGCTTTATCAGATCTCATTTCAGCTTGAGTTGCATAAATTATGTTGTTTACTCATCCACCAATAGCTCATTTTATTGTATGTAGTGGAGCTTCAAGAAAATATCCTGCGGTAGTGCAGAGGTAAGTATCCACCACAAAGACATTTTTCTTCAATTTGATATTGTCGAGTTTCACTCAACTGTTTGCATCCACTTAAGGAAATCATGTGGATCCATTCTCTCCTCAAAGTTTGTTTGGTCCACCTTCATTCATAGATCTATGTGTCCTCCAGTTGGCACTTCATATCAATATCTTCTAGCGGGCACTCCATCTCTATATCATCTAACGAACATCTCATTTTTATATCCTCTGACAAGCACCTCATCTCTATATTCTCTAACATGCATCTCATCTCTGTATCTTCTAGCAGACATCTCATTTTTGTAATTTCCAATAAGTACTTCAGCTTTAAGTCTCCGTTGACACTCTACCTAAGTGTTGTGGCTTGTCTTTTTCTCTACTGGAATCATTCCTACGAAAGGAATTCAGGTGTTCTTCTTATTCTCCTTCATGGATTTTACTATTACACCTGGTTTGTTTTCTCAGTAGCATTGAGCCGATATAACACTTGGCTAAGTAGCCATCGCATGTCGTTCATGGTATATTTTTGTTCAAATTCTAACAATTGTCTCCTATGGGCGTTGTTAGGGTTTTAGGTGTAGATAGGTGGATGGGGGTGTGTTGGGTGGAGGGAAAAAAATTTCGTGGGGAGGGATTGATATGGGTGGATGTTAGAAACTCTGGGATAGGATTAGGTTTAGGTTATCTCTGATACTAAATGGTACTGGAGTTAACCCAAACTACAATAGGTAAAACAAATATTATTACTAATAAAGTCAATAGATGATTGCAACCAACACACTTTAGATAAAAATAACAACAGACACAACTACACAACCCAAATTAGGTTGGATCTCGGGGTGGTGGTGGTGATTGACAAGGGTTTGGAAAGGGTTAGGTTAAAAAAATTAGAGAAAGTGTGGTCAATAGGAGCAGGAGATAGTATGTCTTGGCAGTGCCGATCTTCTAATTATGAATTCAATCAGAGCCATAAAAATGGAGATCTTGAAGCAAGCAAGCTTAATTGCTATTAGAGCAATACAAAGAATCTGACATTAAAGAGTGAAAATAGTTCCTTCCAAAAGGGAAAATTTTTTGCAACGCTCCATAGCTTGTAAAAGGCAATCCCTGACAGAGAGTGGACTATGGGCAGTCAATTGCCAAATGTACAGAGTTCATGGCCGTAGAAAAATAATTGCTCAAATGCGCCGCCTGCAACTTCCAACGTAAGACCCAAATACACCCCACATTCTTGGTGATTTATAGTGTTGTTTCTGATGTGGCCTGAGGGCGGCGGATAGAGTCGTTCCCTTGGCATCGTGACCAGTGACCTTTCTGTTGACTCCCATTCCTTCGCACCAGATTTTGCTATTGATTTGTATGGATCTAGAAAGTGAATTTTGGTGACATCGTCAAGAATGGGAGACGGGCTCTTCGGAGATCATTCAAGAAACTCCTTTTGGGTGTGGAATTTGTAAATAGAGTAGTTTATGTTTGAAATTTATAATAAAAGAAGTTTTAAGTGTATGTAATTCCTCGTATATTTATTATTCCTAAAAATTGTTTCATTCAACTACAAATAGGGGTGAATTTACTTATGAAAAAATCATTAATCGGTGGATAATGAAATTTCCTAAAAAATGATTAACAACCTTTATATTTATAATTTTTATGCAAGTATTAATCAATGTTACTTAAAAATAATATGTAACTATAGGTGCACCAAAGTACTAAACTAACTAAGAAAGAGAGCAATTGACTATGCTGAACATGTGGGTAAATATGTATTCATTTAAAATAATTCTGTTTGTTTATGAAACTAATTGCAACTGTTATTACTTGTATTTATACTTTTAAAAAGAAAATAGCTTGTTTTTAAATTGTAAATAAAAGAAAATTTTAAAATAAAATATATGTATACATATGTGGAGTTAACCCAGGTGACACTGAGAGTCACAATATACTCGTATGCATAAAATGTAAATTGAAATGAAAATGAAAATATAAATGTTTGATAATTTTTTTTGGTAAGTTTTAGAAAAGATTAAATACATACTTTAGAAATATTTTTAGATGGCGACTCCAACTAACATATATTATAATTAAAATGAATAAAAATAAATGGAAAACTGAATTTTTTTCTCTTTTTTGCTGCTTACGATTTTATTTTATTGCTTACTATGTTTTTACAAAATATATTAAAATGAAAGTTATTGTAATTTGAAAATATTTTACCCTCCGAGTAAATTAACACATACATTTAGCTACTAATACTGCTTACGAAAATATGCTTTAGAATAAATTGATCCTAGAGAATATGTATACAGATGTCGAGAAGCTCAATTTGGTTGGTATTATATTTCGGTTTAATTTTTATCAGATGTAAAAAATTGAAAATACGTACAAACTGTTTTGTAAATTAAATTTTTATGAATTAAAATGACTATGTTGTGTTTTAGATTAGATTTATTTACGAAATGAAATTGTTTGCATAAAATGACTATGTTGTGTTTTAGATTAGATTTATTTACGAAATGAAATTGTTTGCATAGTTTTCTTTTTCCAACTGTTCCTTCCTGCTGTGGTATTCCAAGCTCCCCGATCAAGTTGTGACATTTGGGGGGTTTGAGTTGGACAATTACTTTTCTAGGATGAAACCTAGTTTGAAAATTTCTTCGAATTGCCAAAAGAAAAAAAAAAGGTTTCGGTAAAATTATCAATTAACAAGTCAGTTTGGATGAAAGGCTCAACTAAATAATGAAAAAGTTGTGAATGTGGGGAACGGCTCAAATGTTGCTCTCAATGAGCAGCTTGATTCAAATAAGATCTACATAACACTCTGGCATATTCAACTTTGATCAGTGCTGCTCACACTGAAGCAGCAACCCTCTTGGGCATGCCAATTCCTTAAGCTGCTTGCAACTAGAATGAGATGTCACAGATAATGCACAATGCGACATCTAGGGAACTACTTGAGAACAAGATTTGCATCTTCGATTTTGAGATGTCACTTCAGCTCTGCTGCGACATAGGGCTTAGACAAAGGATGCATATGCAAGTGGACAGAAGGTGTTTCATTCGAATGTTTTAGGCAGATCTTGCACGTTCACCACCGAGAATGCATCACTTTATAAATGAAAATGAAAGAAACTTTAGACTCCTAAAGTGAAATCTTGCATGTTCTAGTTTTCACATTTCCTAAGGCTATTAACAAGGGTCCAATACACTTCCTTGAAGAATGATAAATGCTTTAAGATTTGTGCGCGAGATTATTGATTTCAAGTTAAGTACACCATCTTGAAGAACATCAAATGTCTCAAAGTCCATGTGAGTAGGTCTTATAAATATTCTAAGAATCACACACAATTAGTACTAAACACCTGCATATGCTGTGACATTATCCTAATTTCTGAATGTCGAATATTGTTTTATGGGTTAATTATTCCTTTATGCTAATTTCAAATTTGCATTGAGAAGCGTGCATGCACACAACTTTTAAAAAAAACTTATTTTTAAATATCGTATTGAAATTGTTAATTATTGACTCTTAAGTGGGTTGTCTTGCTTGTAGGGCAAGGTCGTGAGTTCTATTTTTTGCGAGTCTGATTCTCTTTCCTATAGAGACGAGAGTTGACAAGACTCGGTGTTTAAATTTGCACAATTAGAGGTGCACCTCCACATAATCTTGAATTATTTTATGTCAAATCATACGCATCGCTCAAAGCATTTGTTTCATACGCCTCATGTATTCAGAGGCACACGATACGATGCACTTCTCCTTTGATTTGACAAGGCACAATTTCGTATTTAGTCTAGGGTTTTAAAAGCACATATTTGTTAAATCAAGCCACGTCTCTCGCAAGCCTCTCTCTCAATATCACACACCAGGCAACACTTCCTATTGCACTGGACAACTTTGCTGATGACAACACTGACATCTCCGACACTTGATTCTCTTGCTGACAACACCACCACAACAACCTGCTGTAGTTTCAATCGAACCCACAACTGCAGGCTCAAATTTCTCACAAGCCTCTGTCTTTCTCACGCACCAAACCATGTCGCCGATGCCATGCCGCTGCTTTCGTCGCAACCATTTTTTTGGTTTGAATTCCATGGTTCCTTCTGTCTTTATAATCCGTAAGTATTTATTTTAAGAATTAAGTGTTGCAAATGCAAAAAAATAAAGTTCAGGTGTTAGATATGTAGATATATAATGGAAATTTTTTAGGTCATTGGGTGGTATGTTAGATGTGATATTAAAGATTTTAGTGCTATAAATGTAAAAATTAAATTTTAAGTGTTATGTAAATATTTAATAATTAAGTGGTATGTATGTGAATGTCCCAAAAAAAATATGTTTTGAATTTTGAGTTGTTACACATATGACTGCGTATTTATGATGTTTACTTTTTTTTAAAAAGCCAAAGGGCTAATTCATGAAAGAGAAAAGATATAGATAGGTTGTATGAGTCGACGTAAAAATAGACACCCAACCCACACGGCACAACACACACAAAAGTAAAAAATGGTACATATAAATAAAAATAAAAAAACCCAAAACCACTAGGGCGCTGAAAAAAGTGAGGGTCATCCCAATCTGGTCATGCCTCTGGCTCTAGATCTTGAAAGGGATCCAGCTGACAAGTTGGTAAGGTGCGTACCATTGCTCGAAGTAACTAAAGTATCATCCATAAGACTCCTGAGCTCAAGTAGATCTCTATTCTTCTTCTTTCTCTTGGAAGTGTAAACCTGTCATTCCTCATCCGAAGAATCAGTTTGATGGGGTGGTAGAGCTATATAACATAAGGATTACCAACCATAGTACCCATAATAGGTTCTGGTATATGTGAAGTATGAGTTGTCTCTACACCAGATACTTTCTGAAGAAGGGGAGCTACGAGGTTCTCCTGATTATCAATCTGAACACTATCCTTTGTAGGTAATAGTTTTTCAGTATTATTTTTTATGAGGTTTGAAGGTGCCAACATCACATCAATCTCAGTAACAATAGCAACAGTATCATGGGAGGGGTCCACAGGGGCAACAATCACCTCCTGTCTGGTAGTATCCTCCCCAAGTCGAACTAAAATGTCTAGAGTAGTGTGGTTAGACCCTTCTTTATTCACTTGAATCTTGAATTTCAAATTAGGGTGAAGCTTGTGACATTTATCAAGGATACACCCAAACATCTTACAGTGGGTACAATATGAAGGTCTGTGTTTCATGATGATTTGTTGTCAATATCCATTTTGAGTTGTGCCCAACCAGACTTCAGTAACATCAGGTAAAGTAATATTTATTTCCACAAGTATTTGGCCACAGAAGGTTTGGTTAGATTGGAAGTGGGTAGATCTAGCTTCATAGGGACCCCAAGGATGACCCCAATAAAGTAGATAACCTGATGATGAAAAAAGTGCAGCTTGAGACCATGTAGACTAAATCATACCGGTACAGTGGGAGTTTCATAATTTGGGTCGAAATTAGGAGACCGTTTGAGTAACTTCATCTGCGATATTAAGATATTTATTGGAGAAAATTTAGGTGTAGTTTTCAGCCACGATTAGTTGAATCAATACATGTCTCTCATCCATGAGTCTCACTTTCCATTTGTCTATAAGTTTAAGATCATCAATACTCTTTCTGATAACTTCCATAGGTGGGTGCCCCCACTGAAATTTTTCAATTAGAGCAAACTTGAATTTGCGTCAGGGTTGAAATTTCTGAGTCAGAGAAGAAGATTGTTGTTTTTCCACCTTTCCTACTTCCCTTCTTAACCAAAGGGCAATCATCTGTACCATTGCGACAATCTTTATAGCTTGTGGGGAAGTACACCGTGGACTCCATCTGAGGTTTGCCGACCACGTGGGCAAAGGAGGCTTTGCCCGACTCAACTAAAGAAGAAGGAAGCAGCATGAGAGCTACAGCGTTCACCTGAGTGTCGGGCAGAGAATTGTCGGGTGCATGCAAGCAGCGTCGTCGAAACAAAAAAACGTAATTGTAGGACACAGACAGAGAAGCAAGGTTGAAACCGAGTCGCCGACGCAACACAGGCGACGAATCTGTGTTGAAAACATGATGCCGACGCAGATGTAGCCGACGGAGCGAGAGTTGATGAAAAGAGTTGCGAGCCGCTCTCCTTCGAGCAGTAGAATCAAATGCGACCAAAATCGCCGTCGGATTCCCTAGCAGAGCTCTCGAACGAAATCATTTATGACTTTTATAGATATATTATTGCTCTTGAAACCTTATGCCTCGCCTCAGAACGGAAAAAGTCTCAATATACAATTGCACAACTTTAAACATTGACAAGAATGAGCTCCCATTGATCCAGTATGGTCTTTTCTTAATTAAGATCAAAGTTAACAAGATTGAGCTCAAAATATATCAATCCGATCCTCCTCATGAGGATTGGAGTCAGCAGGATTAAAATTTTTAAAGTCGATGACTCTAATTACATGAGAAGATTCAACACCAATTGAGCCTAGGAGCAGGTGCTTGTAGGGTAATTTGAAAAATAAATGTTTGATTTGAAGATAGCTCCAAATCATAATACAAAGAAGAGATGGCCAACATGGAGTAGTTTGAATTTAAAAGAAGCAAATAGCATATTGTCAGGTATGAAAGGAAGAAGAATAATTTACAAATTGTGAAGCAACCATGTGTTCCAATAGTGCACAAGTAAGTATGGGTTGTGGATGCCATAAGTTGTCAGCGCAAGAGATCTATGGGCGTTGACTTGTATGAGCTCAAGCATGAGGGAGAAAGTGCCATGAATTGAAGTGAGGCAAAAGTAACTGCAAGCACAAGGTTAAAAACAAATTCCATATGTGTGCACCTGATGCAAGTTGAAGTGGTGTGAGTGCTCCTTCGTGTAGATGTTGGAGCACAAAGAGCTTAGTCTAATCGCAGTGGGAGGGCATCTATTGCAAGGGTGTTTGGGTAGACATGGAGCATGCCAAATATATATGTATGTGTACACAAACGTGTATATATATAGAGATACACACGTACACACAACCGGATGGACATACTTTTCTTATCTTAGTCTTACTAATAACAGTGGGTTTATTCACTATTTAATTTGAAATTATAGATATAAAACTGCAAGATAGTAAGATACATAAAATTATAGCAAATTGGCAAGGTTTAATGGGAATGGTTTTTAAGGAGGCCCGAACTTCATTCTAATAGATTGTCTTAATTCACTTTTCCTATTTTACAATATTTTTTTTCCTTCATCTCTCGTTTGCTCTTTGGTTTCTGCCTTAACCTCTCTGCCATGTGGCCACAGCCCCTCGTTTAAGTGGCTGCTGGTATTTTTAAGGCTAATAGTCTTTTTCTTCTTCATGGCCGTGTTGGGACATGGCTAGACTTAAATTTTATCCCTCTATTTTTTCTTGGAATTAAGCATGGCCTCAACTTTTCAGTACTATCCTGGAATTTTCAACTCCTAAGTATGTATATGACTAAAGAAAACTAGTATAAAGGGTAAAAAAATACTTATTGAATTGATGTAAAATATTATTTAAGACAAATTTTGCAAGAGCATGACATTGAAAAAGGTTGTAAAGATAACAAGGTATTTATAGATTGTCGGAGGGGTTGAGATTTGTATTTTTCTCAGTTTGCTAAAGTTAATTCTGTGCAGAACCAAATCTAGAACTAATGCAGATATCATAAAAGACTTACGTGCCATGATATTATTTCAGTGTTTGTTGAGTATATACTGCTTTAAAACGTCTTTTGTTAATAAATTTATTCAACTAACTTCTTGATGGGCCAGGCATGCGAGTAGCCATTTTGATTTTATTAATTGCTTTTCTATTTTGCAGGTATGGCATGCTGTTAGCAACGACAGAGTAATTCTACGCAAAGAATATTTAGAGGCAATTATTCCAGCATACATAGCAATCCTAAGACGATGGCGACCTCTCTTGGCTGGAATTCATGAATTTACTTCTCCAGATGGTTTAAATCCTCTTTTTGTTGACGACCATGCGTTGGCATCAGATACAATGCCTATAGATGTGAGTTTGTTATTTTGGGCTAGAATATAACTTTTCTTTAATTTTTTTCCTTATTTGCCTTCCTATAATTAGCTCTTGCATATTATTAGTTATTTATGTATCTCATTATATTTGTAGGGATATGTAAAGTACTAATTCCACCTTTCAATAAATGCAGGTGCAAATATGAATATGCTAACATATGATTAAGATGGGTTCAAAAGATTTCAACCTGTTAAGATTGAGCGCAATAAGGGTATTTAGTTCTATGCATGACCCTAATAAATGTTAATAAAGAAGATAGATGATGGGGCTAGAGCTAGAAGAGAGATATATGTACGTAGGCCTATTAGGAAAAAAAGTCTCGTAATTTCATTTTTTAATAAATGCCTCAACCTACCGCTCAAAATCTCTAATATAATGAGGGGGCCTGAAGTTTACAAATAAATTAAGAAGTATTACAATTGGTTGTAAATAAATCCTAATATGATAACAAGGCAATAAAATATTCCTAATAAAACAAATTTAAGAAAATTCAAAATGCAAGAAATAGAATATTTGATTAATTGTGCCATTAAATGGTGGTGAGACCTGCAATGCTTTATGGTGTAGAATGTTGATCTATAAAAGAGAAGCATAAAACTAAGTTAAGTGTTGTCGTGATGAGAATGCTTAGGCGGTTTAGTGGCTTTATACTTAAAGACAAAATGATAAACAAATATATTCATGAAAGGGTTGGTGTAGCTCTAGTGGCAGACAAGATTAGAGAGAATCGATTTAGATGGTTTGGTCTCATTAAACATCGCCATCTGATGATTTGGTTAGGAGTGTAGATGTTTTAGATTTGACTTATGTTAAGAATGGCAGAGGTAGAACTAAAAAGACATGAACATGTATAAAAAAAATGATCTTAATTTATTAGAGTTAAATGAAAATATGACACTCAATAGGGCACTATGGAGAAATAGGATTCATGCAGTCGACTCCACTTAGTGGGATAAAGGATTGTTGTTGGTTTTGTTGTGTCATCAATGTCAAACATTAGTTTTGTTTGGATGACCATCATTAACTTTTTTGGGGTGAGAATACTCAGTTGGAGCATTAAACTAAAAGTACTTGCCTATAAGGTCAAGTGAGATGGGCTAAACTCGTTAAGATTCACCCAAATGCCATTTTATGGTGAATGACCTCTAAATTCAGTTAAAATTATGTTGTTTGTTTTAAGGACCCCTTGTCTGTCATAATCTACTCAACAATTGGGACTAATGTGCTAGTTCTAGGGAAAATTTAAGTCGGTGTTTTCGGTCGAGATTCATGAACTCTGCTTAAAACATTTTTATTTGAATCTTAGGAGGTTCAAAACTATCCTTATATGGTAGTAGATCTTCAATATTTAAAGTCATATTAATAATCATGTTAATAAATAAATCAATAAAATATATATTTTGTTGAAGCATCTATTTATTTTGAAGAGGTTTGAGGCGTGGGCATGAATTTTTTGTTCGGAGTCAGGCTAGTAATGTCCATGATGATTATGAAATAACAAATAAATACCTTTGAATGATATGAAATAAGGCTCTAAAATATCTTTATCATAGCTTAAACTGATTAATCTGATTTCTTTTTTGTAGCTTCGTCAAATATTACTGAACACATCAAATTTCTTTCTCCAATCTCAAATCAATTTAATTGTATTTTATACCTTTTTTTTTCATATCGTGCTTCATGGGATGTCATCTTAATATTGGATTGATAAATATTATTATAAGTTATTTTTTTCTCTAGAAGGCAATCTTCTCAAGAGCAGTAAATTTTGTACCATCTTGGTCATTCTATTTGATTTATCATTCGTTTATGGATGAAATGTTGCAAAGTGATGCAAGTTCGTGCTTTAATTTTCTAATTACTCTTTTTGCATACTCGATTTAAACTTATTATTTTCGTTTGATGTAATCAAATCTCTTTTGAATTAAATATGTGCTTTATTGAAAAAAAATGAATGGATTTCATCAATATGTTAATTATCATCCAAATGCAATTATACTTTTGTTTGGATCATAGAAATCCCATAATAAAATTCATTGTAATTTCTTCCCACTTCTCTAAATAGATAATTATTGCAACAATCTATTTGATCTCTGATGTTTAGTTTTCAAAATTTGACAAGTTACACACTTAGATACGTCCTGCATCCTTTTTTATAATTTACCAGTAAAACATTATTTTCATACGTTTATATAATTTAATGCTCACTACATGAATGATTTATGCTGAGCAATGAGCTTCATATGAGTATCTTCGTAAATTAGAATCATCGAGTTTAACAAAACAATACAGTCATCAATAAATTTTATTTCCTCTATTTTGGTTCAACTTGTTCTAATAATGTCTGATACTCGTAGAAGAGTCTGGCATGCATTTCTAGTGCTCGTATTCATGAAAAATACGACGATGCCTATTATCCTCTAAAAGATGTCAGCTAGTTTTCCAAGCTATTGCGGGCAGCAAAAGTTGTCCCATTTCAAATTTCACTCGAAGAGAAGCTTTATGTTGTTGTGAAATAGTTCAGGATGGTTTGAAAGTTGTTGAGACGGTCCAATGCAACCATTGATGGTTGTTTTAAGTAGTGAATAATAGCAACAAATATAGCATAGCGAGTGGAGCAGTGTGGGGTTGCCAGGATCGTAGCACAGAGGGCTGAAGTCTTGGTTTTGAGCAAAGAGGCATTGATCATTAAGCAATATGTCGGCCCCAATGGGGCTGAAGTGCATTGTTAGAAAGCATGGGAGGGGTTAGTACTAAAATAGCATGAGAGAGGGTTTTAGGCTCGAGGCACTTTTTAGGAGTGGACTGTGATGTGGAGATCATGCAAATGGGGCTTTCATGAGCAGGCAAATCTAGTAGGAGTAATGACTCAATGGCATGGCTAGGTTTTTATATGCAGAGTTGGGCAGTGTAGGATTTGGCATGCAGTGTAAGTGCGAACATGGCAGTGTAGCAAGTCAAAGCAATTAGCAAGTGAAGCGTGTTGGGGATTGAGTAGGTGGAGGCATGCTATTTGGTAATAGTTGATAGGGTGGAAATAGATGAGCATGTGAATGCGTGTGGGCAAGCAACAACAATAATGCTTGCTGTAATGAAAGTTGTGGGTGAGGATCGTCAATGGATTCTCTTTAATACCAGGTTGGAAATAGATGAGTATGTGAACAAGTGTGGGCAAGTAACAACAAGAACGCTTGCTGGAATCAAAGTTGTGGGCGAGGATCATCAATGGCTTGTCTTTAATCCAGTTAATAGAGGAGGAGATAGATATGGGAGTGTTAGAAAGAACTTGACGTGAGAGATATCAGATATATCATAATTATATTCCATATTCAGGGTCTATTTGGGACTCTTTAGCATTCTATGCAAGTCGTTGTAGAGCTGTTGTGAGAAAAAAACATATTTTTTAAAGGCTGTTGTTTTTATTATATATTTTTTATATTGAAAAGTTCAACATCTTATTTCTTAGATTGTCACACTCTATTCGATCTTATTGTAAAAAAAATATTTCCCGCTATAGAAATTTTTAAAAGATAAGAAAATTTTAGCCAAAAGGAAACGTGACAGATTTTTTAAAGAACTAAGCTATGAAAAAGTTGCCCCAATAGGATCCTCAATCAGAGTTTCAGCATAGTGCAAGTGTTTGTTATATATATTGAGGGAGGCCCTGGTTGACGAGCTATTAAATAACACAATAATTAGCAGTAAATAAGTCGTGATGAAAATCACATTGTAAAAATTAATTTAATAAAGAAAATTTGAAAGTATAATTTTTAAATTAAAAAATGGAGTATTTAATTGATTGTGTTGTCAAACGCTGAACATCAATTTGAATTGGACAGGCCATAATCCCATGTTGCCTATAAATTTGGCTCCACAAAATTTTCAGTTTTAGCTTGGATGAGAATTTGTATGTAGAGCTTCCCAATCATTACCCCCAAAACCCTAAAATTTATTTTACTTACCTTACAAATTTTTGATATCTTCTTGATTAATTTTCTTCTGATGCTCTAGGCTGCTCTCTACATGACATCCATTCGGTGGGCTGCTGCTTTTGCGTCCCCTCCTGCTGCAATGGCACTAGCAATGGTTGCTGCAGGTGTTGGTGGTGACACTACAAGACCTGTCAAATTTTCAGCACCTAAGCATGACCCATCTTTTTTTGAGAGAAAACCTGTCAGTCTAACTGCACTTTTAAGTGTTCCAAAAGCTCCTGATTTGCAGAACAAATCTTTTCCTGCACCAAAAGATACAACTTCTGCGAGGGCTGCTGCTATGGCTGCTACACGAGACCATGAACGCTTGGCGAGGATTGGTTCTGCTAAAGGTCTTAGTGCTGTAGCAATGGCAACGTCAGCGCAAAGGAGGAATGAATCTGATCTTGAGCGTGCTAAGAGGTGGAATACTACTGAGGCCATGGAAAGTGCATGGACTCATTGCATCCAGTCAGTTGACTTGAAGCCAATATTGCGAAAAGAGTATTCTACATTACAGAATAATTACACCAGTTTATTGGTTGAGAGCTTAGCTCTAATACGAAACATGCAGCATATGGAGGAATGTTGGTTTCATACTTCTTTGTTTTTGTGTTGCTTCGGAGTTGATTTACTGAAACTTCTGTCTTGCAGATTAGTAGACGTTCCCAAGTTCATGCTTTAGAACAACTACGCACATTCATTGGGGGTAGAGCATGGAGGAAATTTATTCACTCCCTTATTGAAATGGACAGACTCTTTGGTCCGTTTACTGATAACTTGTCTACTCAGCGAGTAAGCTTATTTTTTTCTTCTAGCTTATGTAGTATCTACATTATGCTTATAATGATATTTCATAGTTCATCTTATCTTTTGTTGTTTGTAAATCATTATTATTATTATTATTATCTTTGTTGATTTCAACATCTACAGGTCTTCTGGAAACTAGACTTTATGGAAGGTTCTTCAAGGATGCGGAGGTGCTTCAAAAGAGACTACCATGGGTCTGAACATTTGGGGGCAGCTGCTAATTATGAAGATCATGTCTCACAGCCAAAATCCGATGGAACTTCTATTGGATGCAGCGAAAATAGCAGAGAACCTTCATTTACTGCTGATATTACCTCCACTGTTTCCATTCTTGTGGCAGAGGCAATTTCTATTGATGACGGAAATGAAAGTGAGGAGCAAATAGAAAATGGTATCCTTGACAATATGACTAAGACTCAGCCCATGATGCTTGAAACTGCAGAAAGTCTTACAGATGAAAGCAATGCCAAAACCTCTGCAGCTTCACTTGATTTAGTACAGTCGATGTCAGTGATGGCCTCTAGACATATGCTAAATGACTATGATGAAAAACTTATTCTTGAACTATCTTCGTTGATGGTGCGGCCATTGAAGGTTGTGAGAGGGACTTTTCAAGTATGTACAGCCATTTTATACTCTGAACTCCCTCATAAGCTTTTTTTTTGTGCTAATTTATTTTCACTTTAGCATCTGCAGTGATGTTTAGATTTGGATGTTGTAATGGTGGTGTAGATCAACTAGCCTATCATTAGTATTAGCGTGGTTCATATATGGGAGCAACTATATTCATTTTCATGCATTATGCATTGCATTCATACTTCCCAAAAGCTTGGTCGAAGTTAGATACTATAGTTCATTTTTGTACATTTAAACTTGGATTTACCAAATTATTTGGACTAATAAACATTTAATTATTGTTCATCTTTTTTTTTTACAGTGGACGCTTTACAGTGGACGCTTGATATGTTTTTTAGTGGCATAATGATATTATTTTTTACTTGTTTTCTTCCTTCGTTAATCTTGCATCTGATGTTATTTTTGAAATAGCTTCTGATGAAAATATTAGGAGAAAATTGGTGAATTGTATTCACTAGAGATCCTGCTATATTTCATTGAAAATGAGTAAGTGTATGCCCAAATAATATTCAGCTCTCTATGAATATTGAGAACTTTCATATTTGATATATTTTTATGATAATTCTCCCCTTCAAATTGGAGCAAAAATATTGATTAGCTTCAAGTTGTTACATATTTGGAGAAAAGTAGAAGGCCAAATGATACCAGGCTTGATTAAAACTGCAATAGAATTGCAAATATTTTTGTTGAAATTGAAAAGGGTTTATAAATAAAGACTCTTGACTAAAGGAAAATAACTACACAAAAATAAAGGACATTCCAGGGCGACAGAGGTGGTGGACGGCGGTTGGACAATAGGCAAGGGGCAGTTGGATAATAGGCAGCCATTGGAGCTAGAGGGTTGGATGTGGGTGTTGGGAGCATCCGGAGTCAAATCTAGGGTGGCAACAACAACAGGGAGGGAAGGGGGTTGTGATATCAGCAGGAGGTGGGGGAAGGGTATTGATGCAACTGGATGGTGGGTTTCGAGGTTAGCGGCTGAAAGGTAGAAATCTGATTGACTGTAGCAACTTCACATGCGCTGTTCTCGGGGGTGGCTACAACAGTTACGATGATGACGACTGCGAAGGGAAGGTTGCAGATGAGGTAAAAATCAGGGATAATCACCACCTCAGAGTGAGACAACTGGAGCACAATTCTTCTTCGGGTACAACCTTAAGAAGGAAAATAGGGGGACACTGATAGCTGTCCTGATAGAAATCCCAACTAAAACTAACCCTAAACAAAGGAAAGACCATATTTATAAATAATTGGGCTGACCGACCCCCTTGCCTCCCTCCTTAAATTGGCCAATCTTCCTAGGTGTTAGTCTCTCGGGGTTAGGGGAGCTTCGGCCTCATTTGTCGAAGCTTTTGGCTGCCCGTTTACAGTGACGTGGTTGCTAAAGCTTATGGGACTAACAGATCTTCTACTGTGGTCCAAGAAGCACCTGGATCCCACTGAAGATTACACCGTCCCCCAAAGCACTTGAGGATTTCTCCTCACTTGTGAGCATACATCTATATCGATCCACCCTTCTGGGTTCCGTTACAGAGTTGAGCTGAGTCTACGTGTTATGTGTATATTGTTGAATTCTCCCAAAGTAATATAAGGTTGGCTCAACTTGATCTGAAGTGAAGGTAGCCTGAGCCTCCTTAATTAGTGGTGGCCCTAGTGGTAAAGTATTTATCGAGATGTGTTGAAATGCTCTCTTTCGTGGCTGTCCCATTTTTGGAATCGGTTACTTAGTTTTATCATCCTTCTTTGTCACCAAAACTGGTTCCGCCGACATTGCTCTGTTGGCAAGTGCACTTGTAATCTCAAGCTTCGTCGAGCGAAGGAACATAATGTGCTTCCCCTCTTTGTTGAGGGAGTGTGTTTCTGAATTCGTCATGCTGAGTCTTACAGTTAGATTACCATGGTCTTCTAAACAATAGGTGACAGACATTTATGGGTACCACGCCACACCACACCTGATACTACTGTTCACTTCCAAATAAAAACTTCATTAGGCTCCTCCTGTCAATACTGACAATGTTTTCCTTTTTTTCTGCCACACTTGAGAATATGGTCGGGAGTGTCTTAAAAGTCTTGTTGCCCAATTTCTCCACCATCTATGTAGACACCACGTTTTTATTGTTGCCTCCATCGATGATGTGACTACATCTGTTCCCGTTCACCGTACAACAAGTGTAGAATATATTCTGAAAAAGTCACTATGAATCTATTGCATCCTCGATCTTTAAGAACCGTCGAATCACAAGCGCCTCTTCTTTATCTGGTGGAAGATGATAAACCTCACACCCTCTTCTTCAGCTATCTCCTTGTCGCTATCCCCACAGGAACAAACGGTTGGACGGTGGAAATCAATTTATTTCTATTCTAATTCTATCACTAAAAATTTAATATTCAAATAATGCATGAAAGAGCTACTAACGAAAGCAATTAAATTAACATGTAGAAATTTGTACCTTTTTGTTTGTTCTTCTCTTCTTCTGCACACATTTGCTTCTCTTCTTTTCATTTGTTCAAATGTTTAAAACCTAAAAATAATATGAAAACAGCATAATGAGAGTAATCACATTTCTAAACTATAATTATCCAAAGAAAATAGTTAAATATGCATGTGAGTCTAAAAAATCTTATAATATGCTGGTATTTCATCATTTTGTATATTAACAATTAATTTATTTCTAACTAAAAATACACTAATATTTTATATGCATTTATCTTAACTTTACTTTTAATTTATACTCTTTATATATATTTTTATCTTTGTGTGGATCACTATCAACAAAACCACACACCATTGGTCGATATTGTTCTGTAGGCTCCCGTCGACACAGTGGTTAGCAATCTACACATCACAATTGTCTAGAGTGAAAATTCTCTTACTTGTCTCTGACCGATATTATCTCGTCAGCACAGGTGTTAGTAATGTAAACATCACAATTGTCTGGGGAGGTAACATCTAGTTTATTTGTCCTTAACTGATGTTATCCAGTCGACACATTGGTGAGTGATCTAACCATCAAATTATCAAGGGTGGTGGAAAAATTTTACTCCTGCGGGTACACTAGTGTCCACTGCCTGTAATATTAAGTGGTGAAATCCTCCTCTAAACATGCACATACAAGAATTCATATATAAGCTATTTCATTCTTTGTAATATACATTATTCTGAAATATATTTATGCATCTTTAATATGTATATTTACTCTGCTATGCAATTATTTATTATACGTAACTCTCATATCATGCTTATCTCTTACTTTTATCATGCATGTCATTTTCCATCGTGCTATCATATGCATCTATCATATCACGCTTATCATACATATTATGCATCTCATACATATCTTTCATGCATAACTTGTATATCTTTTCTTTCACGCATAGCTTTTCTAATTTAACTATGAAGAATTTAACTAAACTTGAGCATCCATAGAGTCAAACATACAATCTAAAATTAAGAAAATTGCTGAAATTTAGAAATGTAATTACTCACATCAATTGTTACGCTAAAATCGTAATCTATGTTAGCTAGTTGGAGGTTGCGGTGACTTTTACGTTAATCTTAATAATTTATAAAATATAATATTAAACTTTAAGATTCAAGTGATTTCCATAAATCAAATTATTGTTCTTAAATTAGTATTGTGATTATTTTGCCTAAAATTACAAAGTTGTCCTGCGACGATCTTCTATATGCTTGTCTTGAACTTGTCATCTTAGGTAAACAACCTGAAATTTTAAACTACTTGGGAATTTTGAATATTGTAGTTCATAAAGTGATTGAACTCAAAATATAATCGATTTGCTAAAACATACCTTAAATAGTCTTCTCGGCAACAAGCCCTTCTCCAAAGCTATCCAATCTTCTTCTCTTCTTCTGAACTTTGCTTACTCACTCTTAAGCCTTCTAAATTTGTGCTGGAATCTCTTTACAACAACTCACAAGCCATTTATGACACTTCTGACACCATTATGGAGCATTCGACGACTACTAGAAACGAACAATGCATGAAAAATGAGACATCAAAATCAGAAGCAAGACAAATAAAATAAGTCTCAAATAACACTAAAATCAATTTCACACTTACCACATTTTCCCTAGAGCTCTGAACCAAGGTTTGCGGCACTCGGCTGTGCGCGCAACCTGCTGCAGATCGTAATTCTGCTATAGTGCAGAATCATGCAAAAGCTGTGGGATGAGGAATCACTGTGGGAGGTGAAGGAAATGGGAGATGGGGAGGAGTGGGGTGCTTCGCGGCTTCACTGTGTGTCGCTCGCCCTTTGATACAGTGAAGGATCGCGGAATCCTTCACTGTCGAGCGATTGAACCGGTGTGCGAGCAAAATTGAGAGGGGGGAGGAGTATCAGGAGAAGGGAGGCGAAATTTTGAAGGCTCTTAAAACCATTCGATCGAAACCCTCGAATAAAAATGCTTAAGATGCCGGTCCAAAATAGTGAAGGGATTAGGGAGGGTTCAATAAAAAATTATTTATAACTTTTGATTCATATATCTTTCATTTCATTCAAACTTTATGTATAGTGCTTTATATAGAATTATTTGATTTAATGCGTATAATATTATGTAATTGATTCGGTTGAATTCTGAGGAATTCAAAAATCGGTGTACATTTTAGATTTTCAAAAAAATTACCTCATTTCTCAAAATGAATTATTACAATTTTTCATAAAATTTCATGAACTCCACATCAGCTGTGAATATATAAATTATGATGATGAAACAAAGTGACTGCAAAAAGCTGTTTCTTGTCAAATGATAACTGAAACATATCAAATTCTATGCATCAGCATCATTGGCAACTTGCTCATCCAACTCTTGATGGATTAAGGAATAAACACTTGGACGAATATTTTGACTTGTTTTCTCCTTATGAGTCACAGTATTAGCTTCTACTATCCTCTACTGACCACTTCTATATTTCGATTCTTCCTGAAAATTCCTCTAAACTGGATTTAGTCCTGGGTGAGCATCTCATGTGGATCTCTAAACAACATTAGGGCAATTTTATCTTTGATGTCTAGGCTGTCTCAATAAGTGCCACACTTTTAATTCAAGAAAACATTGATCAACATGTTGTTTCCCACACTTAACAAAGGGCTGCTTAGTGCTGCTGCCAGCTTTGCTAACAATTCACCAATGTAGAACTTTATCTTCTTCCCAATGAACTTTTCTTCTTCTGAATGAACTGTTGGTGTCATTTCTTCCGGGCTCTTCCCTTTATGCATGTATCTACACTTCTGAGTGTTAAAAATCAATCTCTACCCAACAAGCCATGTCTAGTAGTATTAAATAATCTTTAATTCCAAGTGGCACTATGTTGACCTCATATTTGGCGAGGCCTAGTTTTTTTCTTTGGTTTTAGGGTCTAGTCTTAGAACTCTTCATTTGACTATCTTAGAGCCTTAGTAATGAAACCCACATCATTTTAGAAATTCAACCTACTTCTTTACTCTTTTGGAGTTTCGCATGTGTGGTTCTTGATCTCTAGCACTTACGAGATTGGAACTAACATGAAAGAACTGAAAATGAGTCTCTATAGGACCATTAAGCCCTAGACTTTCCTTATTTACAATTTGCACATTCACGTGCACAAATAACACAATTTGGATAGTTGACACGTTTAAATATCGCGATTCACATCACCTGCGCCTTTATATGTTACATAATTAATCGAAATTTAAAATAAAATTTTCAAATGATTGCTCACTAACCCAAAATTTTAAGAAAATTGAATTTGACGCATTTTTGTCCTGATCTTCGGCGAGGTTGTTCAAACTATCCCAGATGGCGAAACGGACCGCGCCGGTGGGTCCGGAACATCGAATTCACCTTGAAAAGCACCCACTTTGCTAGAGCTCCGAGCACGAATATATGACACACGAATTAATATATTTAAATAAAACAATAATGTTAAAACAAAACAAAATAATAATAATAATAATAATTCCCTAAATCCCTAACTCCTCTTTGGTCGAACTTGAGCCCGATCACCTCTCCTCCTCTTGGGTCGCACGCGCGCCCGAACTCTCCTCTCTCTCTGATTTTTCTCCATTTGGCCCGAGTGGAGCCCTAGACCGAGCTCCCCTCTCCTCTTCGCGATGTCACCTGCCTCTGCACTTGTCGCCACTCTCTGTCGTACGATCGCCACTTGCTCCTTGCCGCCACTCCTGCCTTCCGCTCGCCACTCCCTCTGCATCATTTGTTGCTATGTCCCCCGTCACTTTCGACCTTGGCTCATCCCCATGATAAGTGGAGGTAAACCTTCTCCTTTCCTCCTGGCTCTTGGGGGAGATTTTCTGGTTCTTGATGCTTCGGAGAGGGGTTGGTGCTATCAAATTCTCTTTGAGTTGGTGTTTGCTGCTCTTGGAATCGTGTAGCTTGTTCCCTGGTCTTTCTTTTATGTCAACCGAGTGAGGTATCTATGGCTCCCTTTCTCCTTTAGCTATTCATTAATGTCAGTAATTGTTGGTTGGTTTGTTTTGGCTTTAATGCTTCTTTTGGCTGAGTAAAAAAAAAAAAAAAGAAGAAAGAGGAAGGGATGGATCGTGGAGTTTTATTTTAGCATGCTTAACAAATGTTCTAAAGTTTTCTGGCTACCTATTTGTTTTCTACTTCATTGTTTTGGTTAAAACATGTTAAGTGCACGTTTGGTTCTCATGTTGGTATGCTTAGAAGGATGCTTGGGAGTTCTTGCTCCTTATTTCACCGACTCTTCATGAGTGCAAGTTGGGCTCTCATGTTGGCATGCTTAGAAGGATGTTTGGGAGTTATTCTCATGTTGGCATGCTTAGAAGGACCCCCCTTCGCCTTGCTCATTGGTTGCGGCCTTTGGTGTAAGTCCCTCGGGTCGGGGGTTTGATCCTTGTGTATGATCGAATTGCACACCTACCTGGAAGGGGGGTCCGCCCCTCGGGCAGGCTTTAGGGTTGATCAACGATCAACCTTTATTAAAAAAAAATACATATATATATTTCGCTCTGCTAGAGTTTCTGCTCATGGCGAACCCTAGCCCGAAACAGACTTCTACTTTCTTTCGCTCTTTTCGATCGTTTCTGTCTTCATCAACGACTCTGGCTGGTGAAGGAGCTTGCTGCGTCGTCTGCTCGTCTGCTGCGTCGTCGTGCCTGCGCTGCATCGTTTGCTAGTCTGCTTCGAGCCTGCTCTTTGTCTGCGGCTCGCGTCCGCAGCACTTTGAGCTGCAGGTTCTCTCGAGTTGCTCATCTGCTTCGTCAAGGCCACTCGATTATTCTGCCACAGTTTTCTACTCGACCTTCTGGACTACTCGCGTACCGTTTTGTAGACGCCAGTTAGTTGCTGCAGTGCTTGTGCGAAACACGCTAATGACCTCAAAGTCTTCCTACGCTGCCACGGATAATGTTCGAACAGAAATCAGGATAGCCCTACAGGTTCTATTCAGGAAGCATCAGTTGCAGAGGTGACAATTCACACTTCAAATACACTGGAAACTATCGCTGTGACAACGACTTTCTTTCCTTCTACTGCAGGTCGAACATTTAATCAGCCCGATGATCACATGAGTCAGTCTTTAGATGAAGAATGACAGGTTTACACTTCTCGGCGGAAAAAGAAGGCTGGGGGCCCACTCCAACTTGGAAACTTAAGGGATGATACTTTGGTTACTCCTGACAATGACACGACTCTTCAAAGTTTGTTATCTAACTCCGCTCCTAAAACTAGAGGAAGAGACAGGACTAAACTGGCTCGTCCCTAACTAGCTGTTTTCTGCATGTTTTAAATTTGTTTTACATTTTTTATTGAGTCCAGATGTATCTTTTTGTTGAGGTAATATTGTATGAGTAGGGTGCCTCTATTGGGCTTTCTAATACAACATTTATGTATCATTTCTATTTCAATAAAATCAGCCCTTGGACTTTTCATAAATAAATATATATATACATATTGGGGGTTGTCACATAACTTTGATTATTCACACTCTTTTCATACTTATTCCTTATTGGTATCTGATTTCTTTACTCATGATGGATGAGATTTCTCCAAATTGTGTTCTATTATGGGGGAATAAAATGCAAAACATATTCTTACTATTCCTATTACAGCTACACGAAAGGATCTCCCCATGTGGAAAAGAAACAATTCTCAATCGGTTTGCAAACTTATTTATGGCAATTTACATTCACATTGTGATTGATTATGGGGAAAATGGATTTGACATAAACTTTTAGCTCCCTCTATATCATTTTTCCTTTGGCGCTACCTCACTTATTTAATATATATTGATGATATTCTTAAGTTAAAAGACTTAAAAATGGCCTCGAGATGTCATATGTGCAAAATGGAGGAGGAAGACATGAGGAACATTTTCTTTGAATGTGCTTTCTCTTTAAGAGTATGAGATATGCTTGGTGCACATTTCAGTTTTTCTTGGATGCATAGAGGCTCTTTAAGCAAATATTTATGTCAATAGAAAGATTTTGATATCAGTAAGGAGGGGTTTCCTCTTCCTTTACTAGTCCTTTGGTTCCTTTGGAACTCCAGAAACAGTTTTAAATACCACACTTCTCCCCCCACTGCTTCTATGACTGTTGCTTATGTGATTGCCTATTACAATAAAGTCTTAAGGGTTGCTTCTACTGAGGTTCAGGTTTTAAAGCCCCCCTGGCTCATTAGGTGGGCTCCCCCCTCATCGAGTTATGTTAAATTAAATGTGGATGGCTGTTGGCATCCTGATTATGCTGCGGTTGGGGGAATATTTAGAGATTTTGAGGTTAGGTGTCTCTGTTTTTTCACCTCCCCTGTTGTTGTTGATAATCTATTGAAAACAGAATGTTGGGGGTTTTTTTGGCATTAATGGTGGCTAATGTTTTCAATTTTCATAAATTATAGGTGGAAATGGATTCTAAAATGCTCTATGATATTCTTTTGGGTACCTCTCCTCCCCTCTAGGATATATTATGCACTTTTGAATGTATTTTAATTTTTATGGCTGAAAAGCATCTTGAGGCAAACTAGAAATTCATTCATAGAGAGGGCAACTCCCCTGCTGATTGGCTTGTCAGGCATGCAGGGGAGGTCTGTCTCGTTGGTATCCACCCCCTGCTCCTCTTAGAAGACTCCTCATTGGGGATAACTTAAATCTGCCTTATGTCCGTTTTTAATCATTTCTGCTTATTGGCTCTAAGGAGGAGCTGCTTGCGGTTTGATGGTTGGGGTCTACATTTCTCCTCTTGCGGGTTTTATTTTTTGCTTGGCAGGTTTTCATTTTGCTGCAGGTCGAGTTCAGTTTTCTGTTTCCCTGTTCCTGACTCCTTTTTACTGTTTTGATCTCACGGCTTTTGTTGGTNTTTTCCTTTGGCGCTACCTCACTTCTTTAATACCTATTGATGAAATTCTTAAATTAAAAGGCTTAAAAATGGCATCGAGATGTCATATTTGCAAAATGGATGAGGAAGACATGAGGCACATTTTCTTTGAATGTGCTTTCTCTTTAAGAGTATGGGACATGTTTGGTGCACATTTCGGTTTTTCTTGGATGCATAGAGGTCCTTTAAGCAAATATTTATGGCAATGGAAAGATTTTGATATCAGTAAGGAGGGGTTTCCCCTTCCTTTACTAGTCATTTGGTTCATTTGGACCTCCAGAAACAATTTTAAATACCACACTTCTCCCCCCACTGCTTCTATAATTGTTGCTTATGTGATTGTCTATTACAATAAAGTCTTAAGGGATGGTTCTACTGAGGTTCAAGTTTTAAAGCCCCCTCCCCCCCGGCTCATTAGGTGGGCTCTCCCCTCACCGAGTTATGTTAAATTAAATGTGGATGGCTGTTGGCATCCTGATTATGCTGCGATTGGGGGAATATTTAGAGATTTTGAGGGTAGGTGTCTCTATTTTTTCACCTCCCCTGTTGTTGTTGATAATCCATTGGAAACGGAATGCTGCGAGGTTTTTTTGGCATTAATGGTGGCTAATGTTTTCAATTTCATAAATTAGACGTGGAAATGGATTATAAAATGCTCTATGATATTCTTTTGGGTACCTCTCCTCCCCTCTGNATGCTGCGAGGTTTTTTTGGCATTAATGGTGGCTAATGTTTTCAATTTCATAAATTAGACGTGGAAATGGATCATAAAATGCTCTATGATATTCTTTTGGGTACCTCTCCTCCCCTCTAAGATATATTACGCACATTTAAACGAATTTTAATTTTTATGGCTGAAAAGCATCTTGAGGTAAACTGAAAATTCATTCATAGAGAGGGCAACTCCTCTGCTGATTGGCTTGCCAAGCATGCAGGGGAGGTATGTCAAGTTGGGATTCACCCCCCTGCTCCTCTTAGAAGTCTCCTCATTGGGGATAGCTTAAATCTGCCTTATGTCCTTTTTTAATCATTTCTGCTTATTGGCTCTAAGGAAGAGCTATTTTCGGTTTGATGGTTGGGGTCTACATTTCTCCTCTTGCAGGTTTTATATTTTGCTTGGTGGGTTTTCATTTTGCTGCAGGTCGAGTTTAGTTTTCTGCTTTCCTANTCTCCTCATTGGGGATAGCTTAAATCTGCCTTATGTCCGTTTTTAATCATTTCTGCTTATTGGCTCTAAGGAAGAGTTATTTTCGGTTTGATGGCTGGGATCTACATTTCTCCTCTTGCAGGTTTTATATTTTGCTTGGTAGGTTTTCATTTTGCTGCAGGTCGAGTTTAGTTTTCTGCTTTCCTGTTCCTGACTCCTGTTTACTGTTTTGATCTCACGGTTTTGGCTGGTTTTTCTCTGCCCGTGAAGATGATTTTGGAGAACTCTGCTGATCTGAAGACATCTTTGTACATTATTTCTATTTTACTTTTCAAGTTACTTCTCAAGCTATACAAGATCACAGGCTTACTTACTTTTTGGCCTTTTGGTTTTTTTATTTTTTTTTATACCTGTATTTTGGAGATTTTGTTGGTGNCTTATTTTTTGGCCTTTTTTTTTTTTTTTTTTTTGGTATACCTGTATTTTGGTGATTCTTTTTTATGTGAGTTGTATTGTGGGGAGAGGAACCCCTAGGTGCGTGTCAATTGTATTTTTTGGGTTTCATAGACGGAGATCCTCNGAAGACATCTTTGTACATTATTTCTATTTTACTTTTCAAGTTACTTCTCAAGCTATACAAGATCACAGGCTTGCTTACTTTTTGGCCTCTTGGTTTTTTTTTTTTTTTTATACCTGTATTTTGGAGATTCTATTGGTGTGAGTTGTACTGTGGGGAGAGGAACCACTAGAGGTGTGTCAATTTTATTTTTTGGGTTTCATAGAAGGAGATCCTCTCCCCCTCCCTTTTCCTATACCTTATTTTGAAATTAATGCGTAGGGAGCCACCGCTGCTCTTTCCCCCAATATATATATATATATATATATATAGCACTTTGATGTTATATCTATATATATAACCTATGCATGAAAAGGTGTATTTGACTTTTAAAAAGTGGTAATAGTACTATTTAATGTGATATTAATGATTTGAGTGCTATTTTTGTAAATATACAAGTTANAATATATATATATATATATATATATAGCACTTTGATGTTATATCTATATATATAACCTATGCATGAAAAGGTATATTTGACTTTTAAAAAGTGGTAATAGTACTATTTTAATGTGATAGTAATGATTTGAGTGCTATTTTTGTAAATATACAAGTTTAGGTGTGAGATATGTAAATACATAAAGATTGTGTGATATGTATGCAAATGCCCCCAAATATTAATTTCATTTTGGAATTTTTTTTATTTATATGCAAAGAAATTTAGTTATGCTCGATCCAAATGCGAGAAGAAAAATATGACTTGAAAATACACACTTAAAATACAAATCAAATGCTATTTGCCACACAATACATTTATTATAATAAATTAACAAAATGAGGTATATCTCGGACCAAATAGCATCTCATCTGTACTTATAGAGAATCTAAAAGTAATGATATTAATCAATATAAGAAAATGCCTTTGGATGTGAGAAATGGGTCACTTACTTATCAAAATGGAATTAAAAACATTTGAGATAAAGTTACTATATAAAACNTATATATATATATATGATTGAGGCTAAGCTTGGATTTCATCTTTGCTATGCTTGGGAGAAAATATTTGGAGCCTCTCTTTGCTATTGGTTTGCTGCTTTTGAAGGTCACGGTTTAAATGCTTGTTGAATTCACATTTTGGCTGTTCGGGAGGAATACTTGTAGCTTTCTTTGCTACTTATTTACCATTTTAACTGGAGTGATTTAAAATGCACATTTGGGTTCTCATTTCGGAATGAGTAGAGAAGGGTTTGGGCCCTTCCTTACTCTTTGCTTTACTGATATGGATGGGGGTGCTTTATTTGCTCTTTATTTTATTGATTTTTGAAAGAGGATGCATTTAATGAGCTTTAGTTCTCAATCTTTTCAAAAGTTCACATGCTTGCAACCCTATTTTTATATACTTACATATCTGACACAAAATCTCCAATATTTACAAACCTATCACGCAATTCTTTATACTTGCGCTCAATTCTTCCGCATTCATTTATCCAACACTTTGAGTTTACATTCCTCTATTTGTGGGTCATTTAACATATGCGTGGAAGGATATACTGATGATCTTTTGGTAAGCTATGGAAGAGCCGGAGCATTATGGATGCGAAATTTAATAATAGATTTGTAAATATATAAGAATTGGGTGGCATGCACGCAAGTGTGTGTTGAAGCTCTTGTTCATCTTTTTTTTTTTTTTTTTGAAATCATATGAATTAATATGGCGTACTGTGGGGTATGTGCAATGTGCACCATTGCCTATATATAGTGTAAATAGTGTGCACTATTTTAAACCTCTGCACCTTGCAATGAAAAGGGTATGGGAATGTACCACACCACTCTGCGCCATATTGTGCGCTATTTATTCTATGAAGATGTGTGATCATGGGTGGTAGCATGTGAGCCAGGTCTCATGGCAAGTCTTGCACATTAGTTCTAGCATCCGGGTAAGAGCAAGCAGCAACTAGCGGGTGAGAAAGAGGCGTGTGGGAGTAAGTTCAGGAGTCAGGTTAGGTGTGGCAAAAGTGGACATGGCTGCTGTAATTGAGATTTGGATTGGTAATAGGAAACGGGAGTGAGGGTAACGGCTTGGAGTAGCTTGACTATAATACAATGTTAGTGGAGAAATTTAGTGCCTTTTTCTCTTGAAATTTCTTATATTTATAATTGTGAACAAATATAATATTTTAAGGTCCATCCAATTGATATGCATCTCACTCAATATATAGAAAATTTTTCTATTTGATTTTGTTGTAGAAAGGAGCAGAATATGTTCAGAGTTTGTTTCCTCATGAGGTAGATGTGCGATCTTCATCAGCAGGTGCTTTGATCGGCTTCTTCTTTGAAAGCTTGAGTATCTCAGTTTTTCATCTTTTATTTGTCCTCTACTACTGTTAAGCCTAATTAATGTTTGCAGCTAAAATAGTCTTGAATCTGTGAGCTGTGAACAATTATATAAAGCAAGGGTTGTATCAAATGCGTTGTTTTTTACCATGTGGGTAATACCTATCTATGCATAGACAATGGGATGCAAAATCAAATAAATGAATGCTTCGGATTTAATATTAGTTAATTAAAGATTTAACGTTCATAGTCTTTGTTCGAAAGATTTTGGAGTCAAAATTTAGCAGCAATGTTGAAAAAAAATCTGTAAAATCTTGCCTGAACGGATTCTTGAGGATGCATAGGATTTTTGAATTTTATATCCTAGTGCTCTGTTACCTACCTAGTAGAGATCCTGGATATGTTTTGATGCAAAGTTGATGCTAGTTCTGCCAAGCTTTGTTGATTACATCAAATCATTATATACTTTTGTCATGTTTGTATAAAAACCTTGACTTCGTTTTCATCTCTTTATAAAGTATATTGCTTATCTCAAGAATAAGATCAATTTATTTTTTCTTTGATACAAAGATACCTTCTTGGCATACGCCTAACTTTTTGAAAATTTGTTTTAAGCTTTACAAGCTCTGTTATTTAACTTGCTTTCATTGCTCCTTTTGAATAACTGTCAATTCATTATCTTTTCAGATTACTACCAAAAGAATTAATTTTTTAGTTCATAAGCACCGCAATGGAAGTTCTATGCTAGACCTAGAGGGCCCAAATTGTCATAATGAGAAAGATCGGAGCTGGTTAATCTCTTCACTTCATCAGATGCACAGTAGAAGGTTGTTACTCAAAACTTATTCTTGTGTATATGTGTGTTTTTGTTTCTTTTTCTTTTCTTTTTTTTTTTTTGCCGGTTTTTGTTAAGAAAGACAGAGGTAGACCTAGGAACACTTGGGTTTATTGTATAAAAAATGATCTTAATTTATTAGAACTACTTGAAAATATGATACTAAATAGGACGCAATGGAGAAAAAGGATTCACGTAGTGGAATTAAGGCTTTGTTGTTAATGTTGTTGTTGTTGCCAGTAATTGTAAGAGGGTAGAAGGATACAAATTTATTCATGGAGGTGGGAGGTGAGAGGTTGAAAAGGGGAGAATAAATAAAAAACAATGCATGAACAATTTGCAAAGATTAGCGTATACCACTTACCAAAAGAGAGCACTCAAATAAGTATTAAGAATAATTCCATTCAGCTGATGTTAATTGTTGATGATCTGAATACTAGCCAAGATTTTTTTATTTGTATAATTAAGGTTTCAAACTTAATGTCAAGTATTTTGGAATCAAATCTAATTTTGCTAAACATTCAAATTCAAATTTATGGTGCATAAGAGTAATAATAATATTAAAAAAAGGAACATAAATAATATATATAAAAAGAAATAAAATCAGGATGCAATACCCTCTTCGCTCAATAATAGTGCTAATAATATTAATAATAATTGAGTCAAAAAATTTTTACATCTCAACGTATTTGGTTACAAACACGCCAATAAACAATCAAACTGTAGTTTTGCAAATCACTGCAAAATGTTTGCGTCAATCTGAGTATTTGTTACTCTTAAAACATGCAGATTGCACCAAAACATATGCAGTGACCAAATGATAAATGAATATGAACCTCACACACATTTCAGTGAAAACATCATTCCAAATGAGAATATGAAAGTAGAAATTAAAGTAGCTTCAACATGTTGCACACATTTTAAGGAAAAATGAATATAATTCACGAGCTCTAAAAAGTGTTTAAAGCTCTTTAAAAAGCATGAAAACCCGTTTTTCTAATTAGACATATCATTATGTTGAATGTATGCACACTTGAATAACTTGAAGGCCGAAAGGATGCTCCTAATATTTTGAGATATTTAAAAAAATGAGAAAAAAAAAAGTTGATCAAATCCCCAAAAAATATATTAAATTTTTCTTTTAAAATTTTTATAAAATATTTTGAGCATTTACAAACCTTCTCGCTTGCATCTTGTAGCATTCAATTCCAATTTTCTTGATTGACAGTTATAAAAAAAAAAATCCAATTTTCTTTAGAATTATCAAAGTGGAAGCAAATGCCAAAAATAATGTGGGATTTTACTTCTAGGCTAGTTCTTTTGCAAACAAACAAATAGAGTTACGAAGGCTCCTATGCATTGTAACAATCACATGATTTGACAATTCAAATTTTTGTGGTCTAGGCTCAGTCATAACTCTATCCATATTAATCGTTAAAATTGGGAATGTTCAATATATATTGCATCTATTTTAAGTAAAGCATCGTAAAATTTATTGAATAGCTTTAATTGGAAGATCTTCTTACAATCGAGTGGGGTGATAATTAATCACATGGACTTATACTTATGGGTGACCTTGAACCTTAGATAATACACTTACATGAGAAATCTATAGATAGAATCTTATCTAATTATCTTTTTTTCTTGAAAAATCAATTTAAAACCACTCAAATATTTTATATAATTGGGTGGAAGGTTTCTAAGAGCCCACAAATACACTGATCTATCGCTAATTAGGTTAAATATATTGGGTGTCAGGAACATCATCATCAATACCAATATTCTTTTTAATTGTAACTTCACCATCATCAACAAAATAGATGGTTTTCAAAGCAACCCATTGAGCAAAATTGTTGGTCGCCATCATATTTTTCAACTATGTTAGAGTGTATTCTAGCCATGTCATTGCATACTAGTTCAGTTTTCTAATTTTGAAAAAATACTTCATAATTTCAAGTGTGCTGTAGGCATATTCATATTTGATCCATGTTCTCCTTGAAATACTTTTACTTGTACGATGGGTGCGGTGATCGATAATCATAATCGAAGAGGATTCTCCCAATAAAGAATGCTCACAAATTTTGAGATAAGTTTTAAGACGAAATCCATTCAAAGATACTCCTATTAAAAAAATAAAGTGAAAAGTTTCATGCAATAATTGGTTGTTTCAAGCTCATAGCATTAAACCATCAACCTTCCATATTAGTTTATCTAGGATGGTAAATAAATATTTGATCACGTTTTATAAATATCAATATTATATCAAATGTATCTGTATAGTCATTCTCAATAATCTTTCACTAGTAAGGATGTGAATGTGCTCTCTGATCAAGTGGGTAGCTTATCAGCCTCATTGATTATCACAATAATGTAAGTCCTGGTAATGACACAAAAAACTTGATCCGCTCTCTAGCAAATTAATTAAGTTCTTAAAATTATGTATTATTACTCACTGAGGTTTCTCAAGCAAGTATACGTATTATTTCAGTAATATAGGGCTCTATTGAGTCTGGATTGTTGATCCCACAGGGAAGGAGGCAATGAGTCTTTTAGGCGAATTTTTAGTCTACTGCGCTAAGGCCTTAGTTCAGAATGCAAATTAAAATGGTTTTTCTAACAATTAATCCTAAACTATAACATACGTTTAAAGCTAAACAATCTATATCAATTGATTTGGTGAATTTCAAAATATGAAAGCCACCTTTCTCTTGTGATTGGCTAAGTAGATTGTAGGATCGAATACCAATAATTGCTAATATGGCTAGTGAAAAATAGGAGCATATATCTTGTTTACCATCTTTTGAGTGCATAAAGAAGTTTGGTTTAACTTGGTAAGTATTTCATGAAAGCCACCTTTCTCTTGTGATTGGCTAAGTAGATTGTAGGATCGAATACCAATAATTGCTAATATGGCTAGTGAAAAATAGGAGCATATATCTTGTTTACCATCTTTTGAGTGCATAAAGAAGTTTGGTTTAACTTGGTAAGTATTTCAGTTTGTCAACCTAGAAACTCCCAAGTTATACTCTTCAAAATCTATCTCCCTATTTATTTGCATTGCCCAATAGACTACTTTTTCTTCACCCACTAGTTCAATGTGATCTTCCTAGTTGTTCTTTTCATAGCTCTTCTGAGTCTTTATGGGTTCACAATAAATTTTAACAATTTGTATGACCAATACAAAAAGTAAATGAAGCATAGAAGAAAATGTCATCACATTAGTATTAAAATCCAACTCTAAAGCATTCAACACATCCTACAAATCCTACTTATTCATCACAAGATAAAAGTAAAAAAAATCTACTCACAAAGCATGAATATTAAAATAGAAATCATAATCATTTAACAAAACAAATACACTAAATGTGTTTACAATAAGTCCAAGACAAATGGAAACACAATACTTAGTTTTTCTGCCTTTGAAAAGAGTTGAAGAGTTCCTCCAACAATGAATCCAAGTCCTCCCTGCAATGTTTCCCTTACAGATTTCTCTCTAAACCCCTCACCAATCTCTTAAGAAAAGGTAAAAATCTACAATCCCTACTCCTATCTACGACATCTTGGCGTTCCTAGAGAATTCCAGGACTTGCAAATACCAAAAAGTACTTTTCCAGTCTTCGACTTGCATCAAATAACCTCTGAAATCGCTGCTTTCTCGGTTTGCTGGGAGAACTCTGGCGCCTAGGCACCCAGAACATGGTGCCAATGCACTATGGAGTAGCGCCTTAGCACCCAAAAGGCTTACAACACCCTTTTGCTCCATTTGTTTTTTTTTTTCAGTTCCAATTCGTTCCAAATGTCCCACTTGTTATACCTGCAAGTTAAACATGAAAATAGATTTCTTTAAAGTGCAATTTCATTCAAACACAAGTGTTAAATATAAAGAAAATTAAGCATGTTGAAAGACATATGAGTAGCTTATACTATGATTATGGCTAAGCTCGAATGATCCCAAATGGCTATGTTTATAAGTTGTGAGGAATAAAATGCACTCTATATGGCATGAAACCTTGTGTTAGCGAGGTCATGTTAATAAAGCTATTTTCTCCTTGAAGCTTTATCGGGACAAAAACCTAGCCAATTCACTTGTCTCAGGAACGCGGGTTCTTGATTTTGCGTGTTGTTGAATCTTGCACAACGAGAGTTTCGCTCCCGCTAGAAGTAAATAAATACTAAAAAAATATAAAAAGGAAGATATGTTTTCCCCGAAGGTTTATCAATCAGGGATCTAGCCAATTAACTAGTCCATCGACAATGGGAGTTTCGTTCTTGCTATTCTGTTATCAACTCTCGTGTCATTCTCCTGGGCTAGTGGAGGCTTCTTTTTCCTTGTAAGTTTCTAGAGTCAATCTACCTCCACATCAAAGTCATCGCCTTGCCGTGTTTAAGGTTGCCCCACTTCAAAAGCTATGATCACGTTCATTCTATATAACTTTATACACATGCGTCATTCCAAAGCATATCATGATTAAATTAATATATGTCCTTTTATAGCACAATCAGAGTTGGATTCGTTCATAGAAGGGCATTCTCTTGAATCAAGTGAGGCATTACATATGTAATCTTCTTCTCTTACTCATCGTACGTGGTTGGGCGCATCTAATAAGTATGTTTGGAGAAACTGCCCCTGGAATTATATTTATGACATGCTCAATCACTCACACTGACAACCATTCATGAGGTAAACTGTCATTCAGGTTTCCCAATAACTCCAATAGTGGTTGCCCCTTTTTTGGTATTGACTCTACAAACTCACTATCTTATAAAACAACTAATGTTAGGGTCTTGCTCAAGGGCTCAGCCTGGATCACTAGCATCTCTCTCTCATTAGGTGGAAACCGATACTCTTCTCTAACATCTCTATTCTCTTCTTTGTCACTACTGTTTCTTCAACTGCTTTATGGTTAGTGAACGAGATCATCATCCTCTTGTTTGAGCAATCTGATATAATGTGCCCAAAATCATGACACTTGAAGCACTTCTTGGTTTGAACAGATTTAAGAATGTTGGTGGCACATTTACGCCACTTCAGATTGGATTCTTCTCAGATGAGGTCGGCTTGGATGCTTTACTAGGTGTGCTCTTGATGCTTGATACTAGGGTTAAACTTTATTTGTAAGGTGTGGCAATCACTTGGTGACATTATTTCTCGATTTTTAAAGCTAGGGTTTGTACATCCAGTAAGGATCAATATGACTGCAACTGACCATATTATTGATAGTTGGCTTCAGTCCTCCAAAATATTTCGTTATTATATGTTATTCTGGTTCTACCAACTCACATTTTAGTGTTAGTTGATCACAGTCAGTTGTGTACTCCACATAAGAGTTTCTCTGACATAGATTATGGGGTTTTATGATGGGTTTTTATGAATATGTTTTGTAGGTAATGTGGGGAAAGTTATTTGTGTTGCATCTCTCATTTCTTTTTAAACTATGTGATGATTTTACTCTTCCTTTCCCACTGCCAAATACGCTTTAGGTTCTCCCACCACAAAAAGTATTCTTCCTTAACGTAGTAGTGATTAATTTGACTCTTCTGTCAAATGGAACATTTCTGTACTCAAAGATTCGTTTCATTATATGGGGGTAGTTGATGAACTCATTTAAATCCATTCGACCGTCAAAATCTTATAAGTTAATCTTAGCTCTAACCTCTTGGTTTCTCCTCTATTAATCCATGTCAAATCGTTGGGATATTTGTTCTCCATCACTAGAATTCAGTTCCTATGCTGCAATGGATTCAGTTCCTCCCCTCGATCTGATAGAATTACCGTTTTGGACCTCACCAGATTGACTTGTTTTAAAGGCTGCAAGCCTATGTTGTAGTTGGAGGATTCTTGCTGCGTATCCTCAATAGAAATTCCCTGAACTCCTCACTGACGATTACTCCTTTGCTGCATGACGTCCTTTTCTCATGATCAGGGTTTCAACGGATGTAGGATTGCATATCAAATGTCGGTCGGAGGCTTAGGTTTTTGTGGTAAGTGTTATTTGAATTTTTGGTAGAGGTATGAAAGTTAGCTTTTGAAATTTTAGGTTTCATGATAGAAATTGCGATAAGAATGGTTAGGGTATGATGGAGACAGGGAATTTTTTTTTTTCAGTCAAAGATTGTTTGAATTTTTTTTTTTTTAATGGGAACAAAGAAGACAAGTTCCTAAATATTTTTGGTTCGTTAGGTTCTGATGCCAAATGACACCGTTCTAGGGCTCCCTAAAGGTGCTTAGGAGGTGAGCTTTTGTGAAGTAGTGGATGAATAGTAAGGTGATGAAAATATGGGCAATTGTCGATGTTTGGAGTGGGATTAATGATGTACGGCAACCGTTTTTGCTGAAAACAGCGAGGCGGGCGACAAAATGACCCTGTATGATGCGGCAAGGAGGTTCACCACATATTCCTGAATAAATTACAGCACACCACTTGCAAAAAGAAAAATATACAACATTCCTTCAGGCAAAAAATTGAGGTTACAATTTCCAAAATACTCAAAACAAAACTACTGTCTCAAAAACAACAAAATACATGCATACAAAATATCATAATAGAAAGGCCTCTAATTAGAAATAAATAAATAGAAAAAAATAGAAAAGGTGAGATTACTCCCCCTTGAAGTTGTATCAGGACTGGAACCTTGTCGTTTTGTTAGTCCCTGAGAACCCAGGATCTTGCTTCCACGTACTGCGGAAACCGGACTACGGGAATTCCTCCCCCACTATCCTACCCCCAGCTCCCGCATTAGTGGATGTTATACAATTATTATCTATAACATCAATGTTCTCTTCTATAGCACATTTATCATCATTGATAAAAATAAGATTTACAAAGCTAAATGCTTTAGAAAAAAACACTTCAACATCATTTTATGTTTCAACTGTGTTAGTATGTGTCACTCTCAGCCATCTTGCGTTGTGTTCTAGCCAACTCCAAATTTAACTTCAAAAGAAAGCGCATTAGATACAACTTTCAGCATGTTAGACGTGCAGGGGCGATTTGCATCCAACATGTGCACAACATGCTATTTAAATTCTATTTGCTTCATAGACTTCTTGTTGTGGTTCATGTAATACTACTGGTGGGCTTTTGTTTTTATTTTTAGAGTACTGGGACAAGTATTGGAGATGCATAACGTTTTCATCACCAGGACTGAAAGGACACTGATTTTGTTTTGCGTCATATGGGTCTTTGAAATGACAATTTATGAAATCATACTCTAGAAGTTTCTTTTTCATTTCATGTAGAGTAATTTTATGCTGCAGGTGAGAGATGTCGATATCATTGAGTTGTCAGCTTCACATCTCATGATCATTATTAGAGCAACCAACAATATAAGTTAAAAAGCAGCAACTGTGGTGATTATGTTAGGGGCATCTAATATAAAAATAATATTTTCACTATTATCATCCAAAATGAAGGAAAAGTTTTTTTTATGTCATCTTCATAGAATGGTGTGGTCAGTTGTCCCTGGATTTTTGTGTTTCTTTTAGTCACATCCCAATTGGCCCCCATTGGGATTAGCTGCGATGCGATGGAGACAGAAGATTCGTTCAAACAAAATTCTCGCAGGCACTTGTCATGATTTGCAAAATCATGACATAGTTGGTAATGAGGTAGTTTAATTAAATCATCACAAGCGTATTGTTTGCATCCTCATCTATTTAAACCACCTCTACTATTTGTTAGTGCTTGCATCCTCATCTAAGGTCAGATATCGTTAAAGATCAGCCACCTATCATCCCTGTTGAGAAGATGCAACCTGATCCTCTTTCCAATACCGCAGTTCCTGACGAAGAACATCATACTACAGCTATAGATCCTGTTGTGCTTATACCACCCACTGTTATTGAAGAAGACTCACTTACATACAAAGACACACGAAAATGTTCCTTTGATCCAATAACAGATCAGCCAATACAATATGTAGTTGCTTCTAAGGTTCAACAACCTACACATCTCCAACACACTTTAGACCAAGATTAGGTGAGCTAATCTTTAGAAGAGGAATGACAGGTCTATACCAAGAAGAAGAAGTATGGAGGCCGACTCCAGCTTGGGAACATATTGGATGATACACTGGTTACTAGTGGCAATGACAATCATCTTACCAACTTATTAGCTTGCTCCTTCTCTAGAACTAGAGGCATAGGCTAGACCAAATTGGGTCGCTCTCTCGTCACCTCATACTATGTATTTCGACACTATTAGGCTTTGTCTTTAAGTCTCTAATGTACTTTTCTGTATTTTCTAGTTTTGGAACCATTTGTCTTTATTGTGTGGGCAGGGTGTCATGCTTTAGCCCTCCCACACATTGTATATGTATATTTCTTTCTATTTAATATATAAGCCTTTTTGGGCTTTCAATATATATATATATATTTTATGGAAGCCCTAGGGCTGCTTATATTGAAATAAAAAAGGATACAAAAAGTTGTATGAGAGAGCCCAATAGATGATGCCCTACTCATACGATACATAGTACAAAGATATCCCAACAAAAAGATACAAAAGCTCAAAAAAAGAAAACATGCAAAAACAAGTGTCTAGGACGAGCCAGTTTAGACCTGTCTCTTCCTCTGGTTCTTGGAGCCAATCCGGATAACAAACTCTGAAGTGTTGTTCTATTGCCGGGAGTGACCAAGGTATCATCCATTAAGTTTCCAAGCTGAACAGTGTCCCCAGCCTTCTTCCTTCGCCGAGAAGTGTAAACTTGTCATTCTTCTTCTGAAGACTGTTTAATTTTATCCGTAGAAGGAAAGACAGTTGCAGCGATGAGTTCCTAAATTTATGTAGGACAGTCTTCCAATTCTTGGGAAACACCTGCCTTCTCAATAGGTAGTTTTACCGACTGATTGATAGCAGTAAGATGGTTTGTGTTTGGCTCTAAATCTTCCTCATTAGTATGAGATACCTTTTATGTCATCTGAATGTGTATGTTCGCTTCATCTCTATCTTCAATCACCTCATAGAGGGGAGCGTGAGCACGCTCCACGATAGGTAGAGCCAGAAAGGATAGTATGTCCACTTCAGTAGAGGAAGGGGCAGTGACCGTTTCCTGTCTTCCAGGGGCAACCACCTAACTCTTCTTCAACAAACGACTTTTATCAACATTTTCCGAAACAATATCAATAGACAAACCATTTTGCACCGTATCCGCCATGGGCATAGCAGTAGGTATCACAGGCACTGAGGAAGAGGGTATAACATCCGCAGAAATATGCTGAGAAACAGGTGGGGCTACAGCCAATCGTAGATGGGGATGCAACCAATAACAGGATAAAGAGCTATGAACAAACATTCCACAGTGAGAGCAGTATTGGGGATGAGGTCTCATCACAATCTTCTGCCAATAAGGGGAGCCAATCCAAATCTCTTCTGGAAAGGGTTGAGTGATGTCGCGCTCTACAAGCACACAAGCTTCAGATGGTCTGGTTGTATCAAGCGTGGAAGTATCGACCTTCAGCGGTTTCCCAACCGGGATAATAGGAGATTCCAATTTAGGATTAAAATCCACTGTCCATTTCAGAATTTTCATAAAGTGATTATCGATTTTGAGAAATCTTACTTAATAAAATTTGTACGTAAAGTCTGTACAACCTTCCAAAACTATGAAATACAAAAAATTTTATAAGTTACATCTGGCTAAAAGCCTCGGTGCTTACCCCTTCTTAAAAGTTAACAACATGGAGTGAGATGTAACAAACTCAATAAGATAATCAATGTTATAATAAAAATTTATAATCGAAAAAGAAATAATGTGAATGCTCATATATAATTCATGTGTGTGCCCACAACACATTTCACTTGTTATAATCGTATGAAACATATAACAGAAAAGACGCAGAGAATTATGACTACTATATAAAATAAGTATTTCATCTATTCTTGTGTAATTATAAGCATATTAATAAGAGTAATCAATCTAATCATATAAATGTCACTTGTAATTTTATTGATCTCAATTATTTTCATGTCATGCCATTGGATCGCCACCTAACTTGAATGTTACATTAACTATTGATAAATGTTGGCCCCCAACATAGAAGTTATCAATAGCCCCTTTGGTACCAATAATTTCCTAGATTTTATCCCCATATTATCCTAATGGCTCTCTAAGTTTCCTCTCCACCTAAAGTTCAAGTGTCAAGATCTCATCATTTCCTATTATTCGTACTTGCAAATATTTATGTAATGACCTGCTTATAATATCATTTGTGACATTTCTTAAATTATAGTTCATATAGCAAACATTTATCATTGGCATTTTTTATATCATATGCATGAATTAGAGTAAACAAATACCTCCAAGCAATAATTTCATAAACATATTTATCAGATTCATAGCATGGTAGAATCATATGTATCGTAAGAGACCAAACAATCTATACAAGTATTCATCCATAATATGTAAAAAATTGTACATGCAATTGTGTCAAATATAATCGCATATAAACTTATAGAGATTTGTTTTTTATAAGTTAGCATATGGTATTTCATTTGAATCTACGGATTAGCCCTATGATGAGTTTCCTCGAGTTCGCCGCCTAGTGTAAAGAACCTGAAATTCATAATTCTGTCAATTCATGAAATTTGTATTTAAAATTTTAATTTAACACCTAATATGATTTCTTGCTTTAACTTACCTTGAAAGGGCTTCTCGACATAAAAATGCCGCCTCAATACTTTAATATTTCATTTTCTCTTCTTCCTTTCCCCAAACCCTTCCCCAGCTTGTGAAATGGACCTATCAGAGAGCGTAGCTCTCTATTTGATAGTCTCACGGTTGTTCCCGCAAAGCTATAGCAACTAGGAATGTGTGGAATGGTTGAATTTATAGTTAATGTCAAAAATAGAAACATAAGGAAGAAATGAATGTCTAGAATATTATAAGAGGGTTTTCTACCTTTTGTTTTCTCCCTAGAAGCCTAAACCGTGGGTTTTGGCTCTTAGTCGAACGTCTGCTTATACTCGATGCGGCAAAGCTATAATGCGGGATTGTTGAACTCTCGAGACCAGCGAATATGAAGTATCGAGAGAAGGAATGGGAGGAATGCGTCATTTATGTAAGGTCCACTTAATTCCACGGCTTTAGATCCATCAGACCGTCGCATGCATAGTTAAGTGCGAAGAAAGGGTCAACTGCTACAGTGATGATGCAAGATTAGGGGATCAATAGAGGATTATTAAACTTATAACTTCATAATTTTGTCTTCTCAGACGTTAAAAATTTATGTTTGGTGCTGCTATATATTAAATTGATCGATTCGATGTGTAGAACTTTACAAAATTAATTCAATCTAATTCTGACAAATGTGAAATTTGGAGTATACTTTAAAGTTGTTGAAATTTTACCTGTTTTTTAAATTGTGTTTTACACTTTTGTTCGTGAAAATGTAATGGAAAAGTTATAATATGCAGTTCCTTTTTGTAGTAGAAAGTATACCTGGTCGGATTTTGTAACGAGTATTGGCAAAAGTACAGCTGAGCGTTCTCATGAAATTATCTTTGTATCTTTCAAATATTCTTATGAATTACATCTCCACTTTCCCGCTTCTTGTATTCATCCCTTTACATTATTATGTCTCTTCCGGCATTCTTTAGCTTGGTTTTTGTTTCTTTTTAAGCTATGAACAAGATGCATATAAATGCATGCCCACTATCTACATTGCCATTTGACTGTTCATCTTCTGCCTCTATGCCCTTTCTAGACATGAAAAATTAAGCATAAATCCGGTTGTTGTCACACATTCTCTGCATGAACGTTCATTTTGTTGGTTTTACATAAATGGATTTTACCATCCTTGCAACTTGTTGCTATGATTTTATATAAAGAGTTTACTTATATTTGTTGTGGGTTTATGTAAAACTTTGGGGAATGGTTTCTGATGATCCATTTTATTAAGCAGTATTGCAATTTCAAAATTGTCCAATGCTGGAGCCCTCACTGTTACTAGTTCAGCATTTCAGATTGTCTAACGCTGTGCATTCATTGTCTGTCATATGCGCAGGTATCTGCTTAGGAAAAGTGCTTTAGAATTGTTTATTGTTGATCGGACTAACTTCTTCTTTGATTTTGGGGTANAGTATTGCTATTTCAAAATTGTCCAATGCTGGAGCCCTCACTGTTACTAGTTCAGCATTTCAGATTGTCTAACGCTGTGCATTCATTGTCTGTCATATGCGCAGGTATCTGCTTAGGAAAAGTGCTTTAGAATTGTTTATTGTTGATCGGACTAACTTCTTCTTTGATTTTGGGGTAAACTAATGTGAATTAATAATCTATTCATTTTCTTTCTGGTTTTTGTTTGTTGGCTAACTATTTCCACCAAAATTTCGCTGGAAATATATATTTCAGTCCACTGAAGTACGTAAGGATGCCTATCGTGCTATTGTTCAAGCACAACCTCCTCATTTGGGCAACATTTATTTGGCAACACAGGTTGGAAAAGTCCTGTACCGGCATAATTTTACTTTAAATTACGTCTCACTTTCCTTCATTTTCTTATTGCAGAGGCCTGACCAACTATTTAAGAGGAGCCAGCTTATGGAGAAGTGGGCTCGGTGGGAGGTAAACTTCATGATATTTTATCATTCTTGTATCACACTCTATTGTCATCTCTTTGGCATTGATATTTTTTTCATGTAGATTAGTAATTTTGAGTATCTTATGGAACTGAACACAATGGCTGGACGCAGTTACAATGACATTACGCAGGTTTGTGTCCTTTTGATTAATGAGTCAGCATTATGGCGGTGTTATTTCTTCTATATGGTACAGTGATTTACCAACTAGTGAAATAACTGTTTGCAGTACCCGGTTTTCCCATGGATCTTAGCTGATTACTCTTCAAAGACATTAGATCTTAGTGATCCTTCCTCGTATCGAGATCTCTCAAAGGTAGAAACCATTATTTAATTCTACTTTTATATGATCAATTATTACTAACTTGATTAATGGGCGCTATGAATTGCAGCCTGTTGGTGCATTAAATCCAGAAAGGTTGAAGAAGTTCCAAGAGAGATACTCTGGTTTTGACGATCCTGTTATACCCAAGTTCCACTATGGCTCCCATTATTCTACTGCAGGAACTGTAAGCTTTCATAAGCTAACATTCGTTCTAACCAAAAAAAAATGGAGCTACATTTATTTCACAATGTCCGGAATACGCAACATAAGTTAACCTGAATGCTTGTGTTGCCTATTTATTGCAAAACTAAGTGAATGTAGATTATCTAATTCAGGCTTGAATCTTGTTATTGGCAGTATTACTCTGAAAGCGTGAAAATGCATGCACATCATATATAGTGGATAAAAATGTTTCGGTTTAGTTTTATAAGAAAATGAAAACTGTGTATATATGGTGAATGGATTTTTTCAGTTTGTTTGAGAAGTAGCATGCTCCATATATTAAATTTTAGTTTATTGTTTATTTATGAAGTGGCAAATGATTGTGCCATTTGCTTCCTCCCTTGATGTCGGAATTAGGTTGAATTTAGCAGAAACACGAAAGCAAACTTTATTAATTTAGAAATAGGGTTACAACACGGCACAAATTGGAAAGGGAATACAATAACAATCCAATCCCCGATTACGACCGAAAGAGAAGATCTGAGGATGGTGATGGTGTCAAGGGGGAAGGGTTGTAGGGTAGTATGGAAGGCTGGGGCAGTGCGGGAGGATGGCGGAAAGGTTGGACAGCATGTAACGGGAGTCTGGACAGCTGGTTCGCTTACTAGACAACAGGTTGCGGGGCTGGATAGCAGGCTTGGAGGGGATACAATAACAATCCAATCCCCGATTATGACCGAAAGATAAGATCTGAGGATGGTGATGGTGTCAAGGGGGAAGGGTTGTAGGGTAGTATGGAAGGCTGGGGCAGTGCGGGAGGATGGCGGAAAGGTTGGACAGCATGTAACGGGAGTCTGGACAGCTGGTTCGCTTACTAGACAGCTGGTTGTGGGGCTGGATAGCAGGCTTGGAGGGTTTGGACAGTAGGTTGGATGGCTGGAAAGTGGTTTGGAGGCGGTTGGGGTTGGAGTGGTCGGTGCTAAGGGAAGTGGTTGAGGCAGGTTAGCTAAGATAAAATGGGAAGATACGTCACCACCTCGAAGTAGGATACAACCAGAGCTTCTCGAATACAACCCTACAAAAGGGAAGAAGACTCCACACTGGAAATGTGACAAGAAAACACATCCAAACGTACTGTTGGATCCTCCCAAGGTAACCCACAGTCAAGCCCGATAGATGTGCCGCGAGAGCAACTTGAAACTTCATGCCTGATGGAGTTGGTGGTATGGTGTCAACTGTGAGATCCTGACATCTTCTCTGGTGCAACAGTCCCATGTCTGAAGTCGGTGTCTCAGTCCTCTCATCCTGTGTCGTCATTAGAGTTGGCCCCACTGACGTCGCTCTGTTGGTACGAGTTCCAGTGATCTCGAGCTTTGTCGAAGGGAGTAGAATGATGTGTTTCCCCTCCTTGGTAAATTTATATGTGTTTTTGAATTCACCGTGATGAGCCTCCAGTCAAACTGCACGATCGTCCCAACAAGAGGTGGCAGGCATCCATTGGGAGCACGTCACACCACACCTGGTCCCGCAGCTGGCTTCCCATCGAGAACTCTACTAAACATCTTCAGTCAATGCGGTTTCAATTCTCCTTCAGCCACATCAGTGAGTACAGCCGGGAGTGCCTCTGTGTTTTGAGTTTCAATTTCTCTAATGTCTAAGTCAATACCACGTTCTTGTTGCTCCCGTCGTCAATTATAAGACTGCATACCTTTCCATTCACTGTGTAGCGGGTATAGAAAATATTGTGGCCTAGCCACTGCGGATCCCTCATACCCTCAATCTGTAAAGTTCGTCAAATCACAAGTGCTTCGCCCTCATATAATGGAAGCTGATACACTGCACCCTGTTCCTCAACTTTCTCCTTGTTTCTAATCTCTTCCACGACGCCCTGATTAGTGAGGGTGACTACCTTGCTAGTGGGACAGCTGAAGGCTATGATCGGTAACATTTTTCAGTCTCTACGGTGTTGGAGGAGCTACCTTTCTCCTAGTTCTTCCCGCTCTGATCCGAAGTGTCACTCCCTTGCCTGGGCTTGCTTGTGTCTCCCGGGGTCCTTTTGTGTTCGTTGTAACTGTAGGAGTTGCTTGTCTGACGATTGTTGACTGAAGGATGACTGTTGTCTGCTCTATTTTTGTTGTCTCTCCACCTTCAATGCTAGTATCTGAACATCTCCAAGTGATGAAGAAAACTGCAGTTTTATCACATTGCTAATAGTTGCTTCAAGCTCTCCAGATAACGGGTTATGGTGTGCTCATCTAGTTCGACCTCATCTGCAACTGAACAAACTGCTCTATGAACTCCTCTATTGATAAATTCTTCTTTTGTAGGTGGTGGAGACTCAGAAACATATCCTGACGGTAATGAGGTGGGGGGTATTTCCTTTGGATCGCCTTTTTCATCTTCTCCCACCTAGTAATGTTATCGTTGACTTCCCTTTTCCTTTGTCTTTGTAATTTCTCCCACCACAGAGAAGCACTCTTCTTCACCTTGATGGCCGCTAATTTGACTTGCCTATCCTCTGACACATCTTTATATTTGAAGATTCGCTCAACAGCTTTTAACTAATCAATGAAAGCCTCATGATCCATACCTCCTTCAAACTTTGACAGATTTACCTTGATTTTATAATCTCTATGTCCTCGAAATGATATCTCCTCTCTGTGAGTTTCCTCCGAAGGGGATTCAAATATCCCTCTCTAGGCCTCCTCTAAGACCGCATTTTGAAACGTCGTGGCCTATCTTCTTCATCGTTGAAATTATCTCTATGAAAGGGATTCAGATTATCATTTATTTCTCTTCTTCGACTCTCCAGATCTCGATCGATTGTAACTTCTTTTTGCGTTAATTCTTCAATCTCTGCAAGCTTTTGTTGAAGGCGACGAAGCTCCTACCTTAGCTCTTCTTGGGTAGGCTCAGACATATATCTTCTTGTTGGTATTGTTAGGGTCCAAGGAATAGGAAAAAAAAATTTTGGTTTATGGCAAATGCTAGGAAGCTTTGGGATTGGATTAAGGTTGGGCTAACTCTGATATCAAATGATTCCGGAACTAAGTGAAATTCAGCGGAAACACGAAAGAAAACTTTTATTAATTTAGAAATAGGGTTACAGCACGACACAGATGGGGAAGGGAAATACAATAACTATTCAATCTCTGATTAGGACCAAAAGAGAAGATCTGAGGGCGGTGATGATGTCGACAAGGTTACAAGGGGGAAACAGGGAAGGGTTGAGGGTTGTAGGGTAGTATGAAAGGTTGGGGAAGTGCAAGGGGGTGGCAAAAAGACTGGACAGCAGGTTGAGCCACTAGATAGCAAGTTACGGGGCTGGACAGCAGGCTTGGAGGGTTTGGACGGCTGGGTTGTCGGCTGGAAAGTGGGCTAGAGGCGGTTGGGGGAGGCTTGGAGTGGTTGGCGGCTAGGGGGAGTGAAAGAGACGGATTAAGGAATATACGTCACAACTTCGGAGTAAGATATAGTCGGAGCACCACCACCTCCTCAGATACAGCCCTACAAAATGAAAGAAGGCTCCACAAAATAAATCTTAAAAACAAACGCATCAAAACTTAACTCTAAACTCATAAAACAAGAATATAAATAGATCTGACTAGGTGGGAAACAAAAAAGGAAAGACGACAAGAAAGAAAGGAGGAGAAAAGGGTAGATGGCAATGTCGCTTTTCCCAAATGCTACTCGATTCGGGTGGAAGACGCGAAAGGGAAGCCACTCGGGCCGCTTGATGCGGCTCGACACTTTGGACCCCCTAGACCGTCCCCTATTCTAGCCAGTTCAACCCGTTGGCTTTATTTTCTGCATCTGTGCTGGAAACTACCGCGCCTGCGTCATCCAATGCCCAGGGTAAACTTGGCAAGAGTTCCTTGGGATAATGCCATTTTGGGTGTAGTAATTATCATCCGTGTTCTTATTCTTAAAACTATGACGTTCTATATCTTAAAAATATGAAGTTCTATTTGACCTGGAAGTGACTTTGACGTCTATTTTGTTATGCTATGGTTCATTAGGAAACCTTTGGTTAATATTGTTTAGTTATGACAACGTGCAAGTTATGCAGCAGTATTTTCTGAATGAAAGAGGGTGCATTTTTTCTTTCTTTTTCATACATTCACATAGATGGACAAAATATCGTTTGACAAAGCATATGAAAACTTCAACTTTTTCTTAAATAAAATATATTATTTAGATGGGTACAAGTTGGATGGAAAAGAAATGTTGAGAGAAGAAAGAAAAGTGGATTTGCATAGACTAAGATATAAAGTATTCATTTTGATCGTCTTGTTTGATTCTCTATAAAAAAAACATGAGTGGCGATAAATTTTCTTCTCATTCATGTCTCTTATGTTACAAAGAACGTGTAATCTTTTATTATATTTTGAACTTCACGAATGACTTTCCAAACAATGTCCTCAACTCAAAAATATTGGTTGTTTAATTTAATATTTTTTTAGGCATTTAGTCTTATGTTTTCTTTTAACCTTTGTGCCCAAAGTGATCTTCGAGGCATCACATTTTACCAACTCTTCTTTATGATCCAAAGTTTTTGAAGTGTTAACATAAATGATTTTCATTCTTTATCATTTTGCTTGACTAAATTGCATCCAACGCTTTGCTGCTTTTGATGTATTATGTTCATAAATAATCATGTTTTGTGATATCTTTCCAAAATCAACTTAGGATTTGTTTAGGCAGCTGCAGCTCATCCAGATAAGCAGCTTATCATGATAAACTACTGATAAGCTGTTGATCAGCGGTTGATCCGGATAAGCTGACTGACTGTTTGGTTTGTGTGTTTGAAAAACAGCTAATTTGTAGTTGTTTCTGGATAAATGACTATTATGTCCCTGATCTGGATAAGTTGGCTAGCTGTTTAGTTTGTGCGTCTGAAAAATAGCTGATTTGCAGTCCTCTCATCCTCCTCACTTAAGAGTGTGTATCAAGAAACCTAAAAAAAATACATATTAAAATTACAATTCAAAGTATGATAATATTTATTTTAAAATGTAGAAGAAGCATGTGACGATCAATATTGTCCTGTAGGGATACCATTGAATCCCGATTACTATCGACGGTGGAATTAGTCAGATTGTCTGACATCTGAAACATCTGAAGATGTCACAAAAAATAAAAAAAAAATAAATGAAGAAAAGCTCTTTCAAACATGTGAATAATAAAAAATCAAAAGTAACAATGATACAACAGACATAAACAAAACAATATAAATGAAAGATGAAATGTTCGGTCAGCATCAAACAATAGCATATGTGATCCACTCTCTTAAAGCTGTCATTTCGGTTGCACATTCGTTATCTTGGGTTTTAAATTCTGGTGATTCCCTATCTGCCAGTGGTATAAACTGTCTGACGTGAAATTCAAATATTTCACGCAGGACATGCATCTGATCTTCATCAGCCAACTTAAGTCTGGATCCGACCGAGAGAAATGTCGTCGAATAAAGTTGTGGAGCGTCATCACGGCCACCACAATATGTACTTGTTTAGAAAACAGGTACATCGGCATATCATGTAGGATGTCCCATTTTTTCTTTCACACCCCAAATATTTTTTAATCATGCCGCGTAAGGAGTGGCGTTTGCTAAACATTTCTTGTTTTCCACGGGCAACACCACTTGATCTCTCGAAATCTAGAATGTGGTATTTAGTATCTGGAAATTACTTCAAAAATCTCCACTGTGATGGATATCCAGCATCCACCAAATAATATTTACTTGTTCAGAAAATCATTACTAGTAACATTTCATAAAAATACTAATGTGGTATATAAATGAATGAACCTGCAGGTGGGTGAGGGAAGCGTTGTATACTATTTTTTGTCGACAAAAAGCTGACTATCATGTGCACTTTCTTCCCATCCGATCATCACAAATGTGAAGCACATGTTGAAGCCACATACGGTCATCACATTTTGTGTGGGTGATCCACACCGGCCAAAGTATGCTATTTTTTCATGATTCGGTAGTCGTGCATCAACTTGGGTATCGTAAATGACACCAATACAGTTCTGATAAAATAGTTAAAGATGTTATTGCCAGCAAACTAATTCTATTCAGATTTGAATCGTCGAACCACAAGCATCTCACTTTCATCTGGTGGAATATGGTATGTGCATCTTACCCTGCTCTTCAGCTGGCTCTTCATTGCTAACCTCTTCTATTGCACCCTGCTCGGTAAAGAACATAGTTTGGCTCGTTGGGCAATTGGAGGTTATGTTCCCAAATCCATGGCACCTGAAGCACTTTCGGGCTAGGGCTGTAGTGAGCGTGTTATTCTTCTCAGACTTCTTACTTTGAGTGGCTCTATCCTTTTTATGACCAGTCTTCTCAACTCCCTGAGACATGCTCCTGCTGATGTTCTCCACTATGGGTTATTGTCTGAACAGGGGTGGTTGCTTGTTTTGTTTCTGTTGTTTTTCAACTTTCAGTGATAAGTTATGAATATCTCTCAATGACCAATAAGGTTGTAGTTGAACAACGTTGTTGATAGTGGGCTTCAGCCCCCTAGATATCGGGTTATGGAATGTTTCTCTAGCTCAACCAATTCACATTTAATCTGCAGCTGGTCAAAATGTGCCTTGAACTTCTCAAATGATAATTCTCTATGCTGCAGAAGGTAGTCTCAAAAACATATCTTGATGGTAATGACGCGGTTGGTATTTTCTTTGCATTTACTTCCACGTTTTCTCCTACCTGGTAACCTTATCATCGTTCTCTCTCTCTCTTTCTTTGTCTCGGCAAATTTTCCCACCATAAGGAAGTGCCTTTTTTTTTCAATTTGATGATCGCGAGCTTCGCCCTCTCATTTTTTCATACTTCCTTGTACTCAAAGATTCTTTCAACTCACTGTAGTCATTCGATAAAATTGTCTGGATCTAATTCTCCATTGAATTCCTATAGGTCCACTTTGATTCTAAAATTTTAGTGTCCTCTATATGGTGCCTCCTCTCCCGGCCTCCTCTGATAATGAATTCAAAAGCGTCGGGGTTTGTCTTCCTCATCACTAAAGTCATCTCTATAGAAGGGATTCAATTCATCATCATTTCTTCTCTTCGACACCCCATGCCACGTTCGAGGGTAATTTTCCCCTGGTTTCTATCATCAATCTCTGCAAGTCTCTGTTGAAGTCAACATACCTCACTTTGCATCTCTTCCCAGGTAGGCTCTGGCTTGTTTCTCGTCGGTGGCATGGTTAGGGTTTTGGGGAATAGGAAAGAAAAGTTTGGAGTCGAGGTGGTTTGAGTATGGTTGATGCCATGAATAGGATAGAGCAAGGGTTATTCTAGATGTGATATCAATTGATACCGGAGTTAACTCAAGTCGCACTCAAATATTAATATTATTGTTTAAAACTCAAAGGGGTTACAAAAAGGTTCTTAAAACATGAATAAAACAACACAAAACACAAATGATCTTTTAGGTGAGAGCGAAAGTGGTGAATGTGGCTAAACAGCAAGCGGGATGGTTGTATGGGGTTTGCAGCAGCAGGAGGGTTGTTGTGGGGTGGTGGCAGCAACAGAAGGGCTAGGGTGTAATTGCGACAACGGGTTTGGCTGTTAGAGAGGGTTGTGATAGCAATAGATGTTGGAGGGGGTTGCGGCGTTAATAGGAGTTGTTGGAGGGGGTTGTGGCAGCAACAGGAGTGTTGGAGGGGGTTGCAGCAACAACAAGGGAGGAATTAGGATTCACGATAAGGAAACAAGAAAGGGTTGGTGCGTAGGTGGGATGACAATGACTAGGGAAGGAAGAAGCAAGGGATTATGTGGAAATTATCACAAACTTGGAGCAAAATACAAACAGAGCACCACATGTCCTCGGATAAAGCCCTAGCACGGGAGAAAATGTCGACGGCCGAAAAACTGAAAGAAAAAAATTGAACTCTCATAACATAAAATAACATATATATATATATATATATAT
>JXCR01128377.1:233974-246091 GCA_002079205.1 Phalaenopsis hybrid cultivar | reverse complement strand
ATAACAGTTATATTTTATAATTCCACTTTCTTTTGTTCTACGTACTCCTGACCTGTGGAGAGATGTTACCATTTTGCTTCGGGGCCTCTGTTGTTTCAGCTATTTATGTTTTTTTTTTCCTAATTTAATAAGTGAAATTTCTTCATCATGCCCTGATATGATTGCTCAATTCTAACTGTTCATCCAATCCGGCTTTATTAGGTGGACATGCTGATAATTCTGTCAAGATCATATCAGCAGATTTAGCTAAAACCATTGAGACAGCAAGAGGACATAGCGCACCTATAACTTGTCTTCATCTATCTCCTGATAACAACTATTTGGTTACTGGATCTCGTGACACAACAGTTTTACTTTGGAAAATACATAGATCATTTCCTTCAGCTTCTCAAAATTCTTCCAATTCATCCATCAATACACCAAAATCTTCCTCAAATCCTCAAAAAACCAGCAGCAGCTCCAACACTCCTACAGACAAGAGCAGGAAATGCAGAATTGAAGGTCCTGTACATGTTTTACGAGGTCATCTTGGTGAGATAATTTCATGTTCCGTCAGTTCCGAACTCGGTATCATCGCTTCATGTTCTCTCGCTAGTCGCATTCTCTTGCATTCATTGCGAAGAGGTCGTCTGATTCGGAAGCTATTAGTCAAGGCGGATTCAGTCTGCCTCTCATCTCAGGGACTCATAATCACCTATAGCAAGTCTGATAGGATGATACGCACCTTCACGATTAATGGGATTTTTGTCGCTTCAGCAGTTATTGCGCCTTTTCCTTTCCCGGGAATTATCAGTTGTATTGCGGTCTCTGCTGATGGAGAATATGCTGTCATCGGGACTTCTTCCAGTGCTAATCAGCAAAACTACCAACTTTATTCTCAAGCCGGTCATTCATCATCAATGGAGAAACCCAAAAATAGAATAGCAATTCATGTACCTTCAATATGCTTCCTGAATTTGCATACTCTGGAGGTATTAGAAAACATATTTCTTGATGGATTTTTTTTTTCTTTTGGAATAAATGTTAAAGTTTGTGATTAGTTTTTTTTTTTTCCCCTAAAATGTTGCAGGTCTTTCATACGCTGAAGCTTGCTGAAGGTCAAGATGTCACTGCAATCTCTCTTAATCAGGACAACACTAATCTACTTGTTTCAACAGCAGATAAGCAGTTGATAGTCTTCACTGACCCAGCTGTGAGTCTTCTGATGGGGAATTTTTTTTTTTTTTTCATTTTTTCCTTCTTTGATGGGACATTCCTATCCGGACTTCACCAACATTCCTTGCACACAATTCTTATGTATTTACATTTCTCACACCTACACTTTCATAATTACGCACATAGCACTAAAATTTTTAATATTGCATAAAAAATAGCACTTTTATCACTTTTTAAAACTGAAATTCACATTTTCATGCATTGATTTAAAACACCAAAATGTTACATATGTAGATATGGAACTTTTGGTGTGAGATGTATGAATACATAAGAATTGATTGCTAGGTACTTAAATTTTCAATATATTATATATATAGAAAAAACTAGAGCATGGTGATTGTTAAGTTGACATGTTCATTAATCGAAATGATATTCAAATGTTAGTAGTTGCATCTTCTAAACTCCTTTGATTTTCAATTTTTTTGCTGATAACCAATAAGCTTCTTTGCATAAAACTTCTCTTAGATTATAATTTGTTTCATTTCATTGCAGTTGAGTTTGAAGGTGGTGGATCAGATGCTAAAGCTTGGTTGGGAAGGCAGTGGGCTTACACCACTTATGAAATAGTACTCTCTTATGCCTTCAATGAAGTTTTCCGCCTCACCTTGATCATCTGATAGGAATTCGATGAACTTTTATTTATGAAGAAGAAATTTTGTTGTTTTGCATGTAAAGGTTATAATATCAATATCAGAACCAGATGCAATGATGAAGTTTCTCTCGATCTCTAGGCTTCTGGGATGCATTTTTTCCATCTCGTTTGAGTAGGGGATGAGGTATTCTAAGAGCTGGATTGGAAAGTGCCAAAAGAAAAAAAAAATTGAGTAAAAGGAGGGTTGTACATGTAAAACAACATATTTTTTTGGCTGAGCTGATTTTATGAATAGGAAAAGGCTAGAGTAGCAAAAAGGAATGAAGCTAGGCATTGATTCATGTGAGCAGTCTTTACGGTGTAAGAATGCTATTCTTTGTTTAAACTTGAGAAAAATTCTCTTTTTTTTCTTTTTTTTTTGTTTTTTGCTGGTTCTTTTTTCGTTGTAATTTACATGAATGTTTTTTTTTTTTATATATATCTCGATCCTAATTGCAATTTGGATAAGTTTTGTTTTGTTTTTTTATGAAAATTGAAATATTAATGCTATTGAAGTAACGTAACTTCAAGGTGTGGGTCCAAGGCTTTTAATTTGTGAGGATTAGGGTTGTAAATGAGTTGAGCTTGAGCTTGAGCTTGGTTCGTGTTCGGTTGGTTTGAAGTTAATTTTTCTTGAAATTAATGAGTACGAAATTGTTCGTGAACAATGTATTTGTGTTCGGCTCGATTTATATATTCTTGTTCATGTTTGATGTATGTTTGGCTTGTAATGGGCATGTTTAATTTACTTAGAAAAATAAATGTATGATGTTTGATTCAATCTATACAATCTTATGTCACTGAAAACACAAGTTTAAGATCTAGTTGCAAGTTTAAGATCTAGCTGAAGACACTTGAAAATTTTTGGAACCTCAAAAGTCTTAATTAGGCGGATTATCTTTTCTCATAATTATGCAACCATCCCCTTTGAAAAAAATATAAATGATCTAGCTGCAAACTTCAAGTCAACCAAGCTAAGTTAATCATTACCTAGTCTTTGAGTAGTTCTCACTTCACCCCTTGAGATCTTTTGGAATGGCATCACAAGTTTCAAATCTCAATCTTAAATATACCTCTGCTGGTTCTAAAACTTATCTTGTTTGGAAGGTTTACTATTTAATAACATCTTATTTTTATCTTAGTGATGTTTATCTCAAGTTCGAGGAATAACTCAATCTTGTTCAACCCTAATGTCTTCACCAGCATAACAACACCATAAAAATTTCATCCAAATGTTCATAAGACATAAAGGTAACTTTTTATATCAAATGTTGCTCTTATAACACTTCAGAAATTGTACTACATCATAGTGACCATTTTTAAACACGAGTTTAAGATCTAAGAAATGCAGTTATAAAACGATATTTGATTTGCTAGAATCAACTAAGAAGAGATAACATTTTATCTTCAGACAAATAATTGTGGGTTAAGCCATTCAGACAAAGGCTAACAGTTATTGGTCAATAGTCTAATAGAAGATAAGAAAGCACGAGGTTATTTTCAAGTTAGGAGCAGTAATTTATTCTAAATATTTAACAAAATAATTGGAATTCTCTTCAACTTTAGCAAAAAAAAAAAAAAAAAAACATATTTCGCATTTATTGAGTTTAGCGAATAGACATAAAAAGTAATAGATGAAACAAAAAAATTGTTGAGAATAAATATGATTTGTGCATTATCAATATCAAAAATAAACAAATTATCAATAAACATCAAGTGGCAAATGAAAAGTTGGCCTCAAGAAAAAGCTATAAAAGTTATTTTAGTATGTTCATTTTCATTAAGGTAGGAAATTTTATTCTTAAAATAATTATAAAAAGTGATTAAGAGAAACCTTACCTCAAATCATTTAAAGATTAAAAATTTTCATGACATATAAAAGAGGAATTCTTTTATTAATTTGTCTTTGAAGAAATAAGCTCTTGCTAGCACAATTAAAATTCTTATGCATATGAACTTCACCATAAATACACTTAAGGGGCAAGAGTGTTTGAATCCTTACAAAGTTTATAAGTTAAGATAATATTATCAAAAATTTCTTTATTACTGAAAAATATAATTTTGAAAAAATGAAAAGAAGCTATGTGGCATTTAAATCTATTTACCAATAAGTAAGAAGTGATCTCATTTAAAGGACTACAATATTTATAGTTTTCTAGAAAAAGATAATTGTAAAGTGCTTGACCATATCAGGCAATCTATAGGTCAGTAAGAAGTGTTTGATAGCTATAGTGGACTGAGAGCCAACAATATCCTAAGAAAATATTAATAATTTGGAAGTAAACTCGTCAAGTCTATGAAATTTATCCTTCTCAATTATAATGTTCAATATCATTGTTAAAGGGGGGTTAATGAGCATTTATTAGTAATTAAGATAAAAATACAGTCTATAGGTATGGGAGTTGAATTTTAGACATGCAAAATTGGATTAAACAAAGAAGATAAATAATTAATTTTGGTAAAAGTGTCCATCCTAATATTAGAGATAACTCATAAAATGAAAGCACAAAAATATTTCTTAAAAGATTCATTGAAATCCACAAGTTTATAGGAAAAATAATTATTTATGGCAATCTTCTCTTTAATTAATCTAATGTAATTGAAATCCTCTCAAATAACGCAAATTATTTTAATTATTTTAGCACTATCTACAATATATGTATTTCTTAACGGGGACATTAACATAAAAAAGAACAGTTTAGTAAAATTTACTTAAGATAGGAAAGTCAATAAGGCCATGGATAAAGCTATGGCTTGATGTTGATAGAGATAAATTTAATGTAGGAATAATTACATTTAATCCAAAATTTCCCCTCATAAGTCATAGATAATTTGTGATAACCATTTCATTAAAAAAAATCTAAGGCCTTTCAAAATTAACCAATAATTAAATTTAGTCTCAAGATGGCCTAATACTCCAATTAGATTTTTTGCAAATGAAATTTATTTCCTCCCCATTAAGGTATATCTCACCCAATGTTACAAGTGTAGGGAATGATATAAAATAGGATAGTTTTGAATGACTTTAGGATTAGAAGAGAGTTGTATAGAATTTGTATGTCAAGTCTCATTTATAGAGTTATTAGTCTCATGAAGAGGAGTAGACCAGTGAAGGAGAAATAATAAATTAGATGAGAAAGAGAGCATTAATTGTGAGTATAACAGAGGAAGCAGAGGCAAATTAACTGTTGTTGTACGTCATTTAATTTTGGTGAACAAGACGATCAACGTTATGAATTGCTCCAATAAGGACTTAGAATGAGTGTTAAATGGAGGTGTTTTATTAAGTGCAAATTCTATAGTCTTTAACTTCTTTCAATGTCTTCTCTCCTTAAAATTGTTAAGGAAAAAAGGAGCACCAAAAGGTTGGGTTAGGAAAAAATAATTTTCTTTATACACAAAACTATTACAAGATTTCTAAGAAGAAAGTTTCTAGTTATAAGTGATTACTTGGTATGGAACATGATGAAAATTAAGATGCAAAGAAAAGAAGAATACTACCATATAACAAGGCTCCTCTATTACTAGCAACTTATCATAGATCATTTACATTCAACAAGAATGAACAAATTTATATAATTTGGTTCAAGCAAAGGCCTTCGAGAATAACTCTTTCATTGCCTTTGGTTGGCTTAGAATAGGAAGACCACTTTTTTATAATGAATGGTTCCACATTGATGAAATAAACACCACCATCCTAAACAAGCTCAAAATTCCTAAGACAAAAAAATTTACACAAGAAGAAATTTTGAGGATGAGTAACAAAATTGAAGTTATCTTTTAAACTTCACTATTTTCAAGTTTACCTAATCAATTAATTTTGAAGATGTAAATATTATATTTTATTGGGGCATTTACATACATGCCGCACAATTCTTATGTATTCGTGCATTGAACACCTAAGCTTTCATATTTATATGTATACCACTCAAAAATTTAATATCACGTAAATATATCATCATTGTATCTTTTTAAAAGTAAAATACAAGCTTTCATGCATAGTCCTATGGCACCAAACGTTACTGAGTATAAGCATCAAATTTTAGGGGTTAGATGTGTAAATAAATAAGAATCATGGCCTGTATGTAAATGTCCCTATTCTAGTTTTCACAATTGGGAGATATTTGTACTATGCATGGGGCTCTAAATGAGCCAATAGCTCGAACTTGGTTCAATTAATATTCGATAATATTTCATCAAATTAGTAAATAAAGAGGTTCGAACAATTTTTCGAAATTTGAGGGTAAAATGAATCAAATTTGAACATAGTCCAACTCTATAATTAATGTTCAAGAACAAGTTGGCTTATTATTCAACAAGTAATCTGTTAAATGTTTATACAATACATTATTTAAATAAAATTTGATTAATTAAAATTTATTTAATTTTATATTTTATAGTAGCATATTATAATTTAATATCAATATGCATATAAATTTAGTACATTTTTTTATTTTAATAAAATTATCTGTTAACAATTTTTTTTATTATTTGATTGCAATATAACATATACTATTTTATTTACTTGGTATAAATTAAATAGATGTCAATTTAAAATTTATTTAATTGTTTATTTATTTTAATTTATATAATTATTTGTTAACGGTTTTATATTAAAAAAAAGTACTTATTCTAAATTTTAAAATTTAAGAAAAATATTAAAACTTTTAATTTGATATAAAAAAAATTAATATATATATATTTTTTATTAAGTTAATACAAATAAATCAAATTAAAATTATATATGATAGATAGATATACACACACACCCAGATAGAAAATTAACTTGTTGGGATAATTACATAGCCGCTGTTTCTTTCGCGCGATCAGCTTCGTCGATAGAAACCCTAACCCTAGAATCTCTCTCTCTCACGCACTTCGCCGCCCTCAACTTCCCCTGCGAACGCCAATGGAACCACCGCCATCTCCTTCTGCTCCGTCGGACGCTTTTCCTCCCCAGTCAACCCCAGCCTCATGCTGGAGCACGATAGTTCAAAAGAAACCCCCACCCGCCTCTCCTCTGCCCAGCAACGTCTTCGGTGACTGCAAATCGAGCAAGGGCATTTCTGTTGCCGTTGTGGATGCCAGCGCTATAATACACGGCGATAAGCTCTCAGGCTACGCCGATAAGTTCGTATCGGTGAGAGAGGTTGTCGAANCAGCAACGTCTTCGGTGACTGCAAATCGAGCAAGGGCATTTCTGTTGCCGTTGTGGATGCCAGCGCTATAATTCACGGCGATAAGCTCTCGGGCTACGCCGATAAGTTCGTATCGGTGAGAGAGGTTGTCGAGGAGGTTAGGGATCCGGTTTCTCGTCAGAGACTCGCTCACCTTCCTTTCTTCGTCGAGACTATGGAACCCTCTGCTGACGCCCTCAAGAAAAGTTAGCCCTATCAGCCTATGTATATATGCATCGAAACTTTCTTGGATAGTTATGATGTGTTTTCTAAATTTATTCTTGATATTAACTTTTTGGAACTTATCAGATCAGCTCATTGGATTGTGAAGCTTTTAATTTATTTTTTATTTCAAAGAAGATGATATGCTGGAATTTTGTTTCACGAATTCGTTTGAAATAACTATTTTTATACTTACGCAGTTGTCAAGTTTGCAAGGGAGACGGGCGATTTGCACACTTTATCAGATGTTGATCTTAAGCTTATAGCTCTAACATATATGTTGGAAGCTCAGATCCATGGAACCAATCATCTTAGGGACAGCCCACCCTTGCTTCATGTGGTCAATGTGAAAAACCTCCCAGAGGCTAAAATGCCTGGATGGGGTGATAATGTGCCCAATTTAGCTGAGTGGGAGGCTCTTGAGCAAGTCTCTGAGGGAGGATTATTGGGGGATTCCAGGATTCTTCCTTTGAAAGATCTAGATGATAATATTATTAAGGCAACTGAAGCTTCTTCCAAGCCTACAGAGCAGCAGAATGAACATCAGACTGTTTTAAGATCCAGAAAGTATAATTTTCCTAAGAGGGAAATCAAAATTGATGGAAAAAAGATGGTTGCAGATGGTGTTGATGCTTCCAATGGAGAGGATGTTAATAATGTTGATGATTGGCACCCTGCTGTTAGCCGCAGCACTCACATGAAGTACTTGAAAAGAAAGGCGAGACGGGAGTCAAGATTGGAAGCCATGGTTAATGAACATCCTGTAGGGGAAGATGAGCCATCTAAAAAGGATGAGCTGCAGAACAGTAAATCCATGGGGAATATTATTTGTTCAGATTTTGAGCAAATGTCACTGGGTACTGATAACTCTGAGGTTCCACAAGAAGAGGAAACTGTCCCTAGTTTAATTGATGAAGATAGCTTGGATAATGTAGAAAATGAAAATGATATTTGTGAAAATGTATCAGAAAACTTGGAAGTTTCTAGTAATGGTGATAGCGGTATGAATACATCATTATTTGATGATGTTAGCAGTGAGCAGAGTTGGATGATGAGATCTTTGTCAGATTCAACAGTTGCCTGCATTACCAGTGATTATGCCATGCAAAATGTTATTCTTCAGATTGGTCTCCGTCTCCTTGCACCCGGAGGAATGCAGATTCGACAACTGCATAGGTGGGTTTTAAAATGTCATGCTTGCAATAATGTAACTCGAGAAATTGGAAAAATTTTTTGCCCAAAGTGTGGTAATGGTGGCACCTTACGCAAGGTATCTGTGACTGTCGGTGAGAATGGTGTTCTCCTTGCATCTCGTAGACAACGTTTTGTTCTTCGTGGTACAAAGGTAAAATTCTTATTTTGATTTCTTCATCATGGTATCTTTCATACATTTACAGTTTAAATTTATGTGTTTTTATTTAATAATTTGGTTTGTTTATATTTCTATGAAATGGTGAAAAGTTTAGATATGAAATCACTTCTTAAAATATATAGTGGCCTATGTTTGCACTACCATGATTGGAAGCTTGGTTTCATGTAGTTCATTCAAAACAAACAGCAAAACTAGGGTATATATCATTTATTAATGGCTGTTGGAAATGAAAATGAAACAGTCATGAACTGTTGTAAGCTTTTTGCTAGAAGAAACTTCTCACCCTTTAATAGCTGTTGGAAATGGAAATGAAACAGTCATGACTAATTGTTAATTGTTTGTTTGGAATCCACTTCAATCTCTTTTTTTGTCATTCATGTTCTTGAATTTTTAATATAATCATTGTAATTGGTTTTCCAAAATTCACTTTTTTTTGCAGTATTCACTTCCCCTGCCACAAGGTGGAAGGGATGCTATCACAAAGAATCTAATCTTGAGAGAAGATCAACTCCCTCACAAGCTTCTTTACCCCAAAATGAAGAACAAGCCAAACAACAAGGTGAAATTTATTATTATAATTATTAGGAAGATTTACATACATACCACTTAATCCTTATGTATTTACATATCTGAAACCCAAACTTCAATTTTTATATATATGCCATCTTACCTATGTATGCAAAGGTTTTTTTCTCTATTTAATAAAAGTTAAAATGGTAGTAATTTTTTTTATGTGATATGAAAGATTTGGATGATGATGTGGTATAAATGTTAAAAAGCAAATGTGTAGCTATTAGATATGTAAATGCATAGGAATTGGGTGGTATGTAAGCAAATGCCTCTTTATTTCTTGCACATTTGACAGAGCACATTTGAAGCCTTTTTGCTTGCGTGCTTTTCATTTTTTTTTTTCACAGAATGAAGATTTCTTATGTTCGGACGACATATTCTCTAATGTTAGTGAGAAGAGAGCCCCATTGAAGCCTCCGGTCAGGAAAGCTCTTGCACTGTTTGCTGGAAAGAGAAACCCTAATGATAATCATTTTTCACGTAAGCATTGAGGCTTGTTTATTAGTGAAATTTATTTTCTACTGTTTTTTTTCTTTTTTTTCCTGATTTATTTAACTGGTCTGATTGAATTGAAAGCACTGGTTTGTTGTGTTTTTTTGTGGGAAGAAATTGCTCTGTTTAGTATTTGTATTACATCAAACTAGAAATTATGTAGTGCAATGGCTTTTCTTCTCCAAACAAGCCCATTTTTTTGTTGCACATTGATATTATGTATATGGAAGATTTACATATCTAAGACCTAAATTTTACTTTTGCATTTATACGATCCAAATTTTACATATCACATACCAGATGTCATTAATCCACACTCCAACAACTTCATTCAAAGCTGTACTAAATTTTTTTTAAAAAAGAAAAGATGGAAGATTTACAAAATACCACTCAATTCATATGTATTTACACCTAAGCTTCAAATTTTACATATATGCCACATTTTCTATGCAAGAAATTGTCTATTTCACTTTTTAAAACTTAAAATGGTGGTATTTTTTTATATGATATGAAAAATGTGAGCGGTATAAAATGTAAAAAAATAGAATATGTTTTAGATATGTAAGTTGGTAGGCAAAAAAAGCTGCTACGGAAAAAAAAATAAAAACTATTATCAACAATAACAAACCCCATAACTCTCACACAAAACCTACTCTCTTTCCTGAGATTTTATTCATCAAACTCTCCGCCACTTTCTTTGTGCCATTAATCTTCTCAGAGAGCAACTTGCTGAGCTCCCACTGCTAAAAGGAGGCGGCAGAGAACAAGGTTCTGACTTGCTGCTATCCATTTCTACCGATTCCAAAAGATAGTCTCTCTCCTTTCCTTTTGAAGGGATAGCCCACTGATTCTAAGCAGAGCTCGATGGCTTCCTCAGACTTACTTGGTTCATCTCTTCCTTTATGAACCTGCTTCCTTCTCTTCCAATGGCTTCCCCCGGTGTCACCATGGAGCACCCTTTTAGTTGAAAGTTAGGGTGCATTTAGCAAGGGACCGTTTGGGAGTGTGGTAGCTACTTGTGCAATTTGGGGAAGATAAATTTCAACCACAAAATTCACAACCAAACATCAAAGGTAAAGATAAATTTTCTTTCCATATCACATTCAGCCACAAAATTCAAATTCCAAATCATAAAGAGAAAGTCACAAATCGTAAAATCCAAATTCTCACTTCAAATCGCAAATGAGAAAGCTACAAATTGCAAAGAGAAAGTCATTCCATAAAAAAAAAGGAGATGTCGTGGGAGGATGGAGAGCACAGTAAACAAACAAAGAGCCGAAGATCAAAGGGAAGAGGGAGATGAGGAGGCAACCCGTTTTCACTAGAGATCGGAGAGAAGAGGGAGAGGAGAAAGGCAACCCGTTGTCCTTCAAGAGGTGGGAGAGAGGAGCGATCGAGAGAGTCGTTACCTAGGGCAGAAAAAACACGAGAGAGAGAGGGCAGCAGTGAGGAGGGAGCACCGAGAGGGGCATACGAGTAATAGGTTCGTAAAGCAACACGAACCACGTGGTCAAACATGTGGCTCAGTTGCTACTGCACCGCGATTTCCAAACGCCTCATCCAGCGTTTTTAGAACACACCGCGCCAAATAAAAAGCCCCAAATTGGCTATTATACAAGCATGACAAAAATTCCGCTAATTATAAATATGTTAATTTTGAGTATGAATTATAACTGGTTATCATCTAGAAATAAATTATCATATTTTTATATGTAACTCTCAACTACTTTAATTGTTAAAAATATTGCAGATATGAATATTATTATGTCATCAAAATTCTCCTATATCAAATTTATAATTAAGCACTAAATCTTATTTAGAGAAAAACTTTATTAGCTCCAATTATAAGTAAAGTGAAAATTTAATTTTAAAAAAATTAAAAATTAAAAATAAAGAAAATGAAATTTTAATTTGAATTATTGAATATAATTTTTATGATAAAATCCTCAAAATAAGAGAATTAACAACTATATTTTCTATTTTCCTTTCGCGCACTTTTTACACAAATCAAGAGACCATACCTCATATTATTTTCATGGAACTGGATCAAGATTGTAGGCCCAAACCCAAAGGCCATGAGCCCATTTTTACATTAGTCTATCCATACCAAATACAACTACCAAACATCACATGCAGCACCAGCCTCTCAACCGTCATCACCACCACCACCAACATCACTTCTCCATCCTCCTCCACCCCCACACCCCATCTCGCCGGTGCCAACATGCCTGGACTATTTTCGATGGATTCCTGAGGACCTTCGACCACGGGCCACAACCTGCACCACTAGGGGTGTAAACGAACCGAACACGAACGAACAGAGCTTGTGTTCGTGTTCGGTTCGTTTAAAATTTAGTTTGTTTGAAATAAACTCGTGTTTGAAATTGTTCGTGAAATCACTGTTCGTGTTCATTTCTTAACGAACAAGCCGAACACGA
>JXCR01128377.1:217153-233443 GCA_002079205.1 Phalaenopsis hybrid cultivar | reverse complement strand
TTAATTTATTATATATTATAATTTATAAAATTTAATGTTTTAAAATATCATAATTTTTTTATATATAATTCTTTTAAATTATTTTATATTTCGAACAATAACAATTCGAACACGAACGAACGCACACTGTTCGTGTTTAGTTCGTTTAACTAACCGAACGAAAAAAATTTGTTCACGTTTGTCTCATTTACTTATCGAACGAATCGAACACAAACTCTTTGACGAACCGAACACGAACTGTTCACGAACAACGAGCTTTTTTGACAGCCCTATGCACCACTAAAGAAACCCTTGAAAGCTCAAAAATCCATACTGCCTTTTGCTTGATCATCATTAACGACCGCACCACAATGTATTGTCCAGCTCCTCCATGGCTACGCGGACAGGAGCCCACTTCTTGACCTAATGCCCAACTGTGAGGATATGCTCGTTGTCCTCATCACCGTCTTGTCAGACTCTCCTCCGCCTCCGCGACTCTTCTGATATTATAAGGAGGAGTCATCAGAATATGTGTTTATATCTGGAGAGGAAATTTCAGAATTTTGTGAGTAGTGGGCTCAGACCGGCCCAACACTGTTGGCCCATTACCCGAAAGAGCAACTGTTGGGCCATTAAGCAGGCTGTTGTTTGGGGTACTAAGCACACCAACAAGGTACTTATGAAAATATTCACATTTATTATTATTTTTTGATTTGTTCGTGATGTTTTCACAAGAAATTATTTATATAATTTTAGTTCATGATTGGCTGTTGAGACCATGAAATGTTGGAATTTCATCGCACGAATCCATCCAACATTTTGTGAGATTAGTTCGTCGAGCCGGGCAATAAGTTTGTTGGTCGAAAGTGTTTTGTTAGAAAGATTGCCTCGAGATCAGTATTATATCTCGGGATTCATGTCGGATGCTGAAAATTTATTGATGACTTGTCAAATTTATTAAATGTTCTATTTTATTTCTATACTTAATTTGATATAGTTAAATTCTCAACTGAAACAACTCACACCACTCGCTCTGATCTCAAGCATGCACCTTACATACCCACAGCAACCATAAACAACCACGCGAAGTTTGCTATTTACAAATCAGCCCCCCTCTTTCATCCATTTTTCAAATTGTCCCATCAAATATCGAAATTCATGTTAAAACTTCAATTCATATTTTTTTAATTTCATCAAATTCTAAATAATTTAATCGTAAAACTTGTAAATACATCAATTAAAAGAGTTGGATGATTAATTTATAAATATTAAAATTTTTAGAGGTCTGTATGTAATAATCCTAAAATAGAATACACAACAAAAAGCCCTAACTTAACGTCAAGCCGGTCCTCCCGAAAACTCTCCTTCCATTTTCTTTTTTATTTGTGTTTACTAAAGTATTTATGGTTTCATTCCGCCCACATTAAATTTTCAATCCATTTTTCGTTTCTCGGACTCTACAAATAAGCGCAACAGAGAAACAGGTACAGGTATAACCACGCTCTCTTCTTCACCCTTCACTTCTCTGAATACAGGCTGCTTTCTTACCCATCAATGGAAGAATCCACCAAAGTGAAAGGGAAGAGAACCAAGCGGAAAAGGAATCACCTTTTGCCCCCCGTAGTGTCGTCTATATTGTCTCCAACACCCTCCATGGGGATCTCTGAGAGCACTACTAAGGAAGAAGAAGACATGGCTAATTGTCTCTTACTCCTTGCTCGAGGTGGCTACAATCCAAAGCCTAATGAAATAGACGAAGCAACCACATCTGTGAACATTACGAGTCAACAATACAGGGCTGGAAATAATGTCCACCAATGTCGAGATTGCAATATGTGTTTTTCCTCACACCAAGCGCTTGGTGGGCATCGTGCCAGTCATAACAAAAAACCGAAGCTTTCTAATCCCCTCGTGTCGGAGGTGATGAATGTAAATTCAATTCAATTGAGAATTAACTCCTTCTCTTCGCCAGCCACGATCGAGGTTAAAATCTACAAATGTTGGGTCTGCGATATGGAGTTTAGTTCCGGCCAGGCTCTTGGCGGACATATGCGAAAGCACCGCCCACCGACTTCAACTGAGCCAGCGAAGAAGAAGGAGAATTTTAAGAGATTTTATCTGGATCTTAATCTTCCACCTCCTTGCGATGATTAAGAAGGTAATGACACAGAAGTGTTTGGAAAGTAAGCAAAAAAGAAGGATTTTAACTAAGTTTGTTGTTTGTTTAAGTGCATATTTCAGTGATTTTGCTTTGTTGATTGTTCATTGAGATCATTTTGCAGCTTTGGCAACAATTACTATAAAATTTAATAGAAATTTAATGTGCACTCATTCTTCTTTTATGATTCTCACTTTACCTCTTATTTCTGTTGTTTTTAGTATTAAAGGATTGTCATCACCAATTAGGGGTCTTTGCTGTGTATTCTAATTTGGGATAATTACATGTGAACTTCTCAAAAAAATTCTATTTATAAATTAGTCATCCAACTAATTTTTTTTAAACATAGAACCGATATATTTAGACGTTTCACGCGGTTAAATCATTGAGATTTTGATACAACTGAAAAATATAAGTTGGAGTTTTAACATGAATTCCAATATTTGAGGGATAGTTTGAAAAACGGATGAATTAGGGGGGTTGATTTGTAAATAGCAAGCTTTGGGTGGTTCTTAGACGGTTGCTGCTTCTGTTTTTGTATGTGTGGTGCATGCTTGAGATGAAGGGTGTGGAGAAAGCGAGAGAGAGGTCAAGGCGTGTGAGTTGTTACGGTAGAAAATTTGATTATGCCAAATTAAGAATCTAGAGATATAAAATAGAAAAATCCGACTGAAGATAGCGTCGTTCAACGACGGACTCGACGGTAGGAGGCTGCCGGCGAAGGGCTGTATGACGCACGTGTCGAACAAATGAAAAACCAACTAGAGCATCGTCAAATTAGCCCCTTATTCTATTTCTTCAACGGAAGTTGGCAGACAAAATTAGTGGGGTCTTCTAAGAGGTACATGATAGCTTAGAGTGACAAAAAAATTAGACTGTCAATCACCTGCCACCACCTCGCTGGCCGATGACTTGTTTGACGACGTGGTCGCCAATGATTGGACGTCCGACAAGCGGGAAGTAGTATTTTGTCGGCAGAGGACTTTTATAGCATCAAATGAGCTCCAATGAGGCAACTCGATTATTTTGTTGCAATTAATTTGCTGAAGATTTTTTTAAAATATTTGTTATTCTATTAATAAAAGCATATTTAAAGCAAATAATTGTAAAATAAATATGTAGTTACTCCGCATCTTATTGCATATATCATATGTAAAAGTATATATAAATGGAGTTATATTAAAAGTTATACCTTAAAACAATAGCAACAAATTAATGATTAGTTAGTCGATCTCATCTATGTGTTCAATAATAAAACTGAAAAACAAAATTTAAATGAGATCTTAAAACTCAAAATCATATCCGAACTCCACTCATAAACACATAAATATTCATTTCAAAATTATACCTTCATATGCCTCCCCCAACCTAAATAGTAAATATTCATTTCAAACTTCCTTTGTTTTTTAGCTCCTCGCCCTTCACTTCTATGAGGGAAAGAGAGGAGAACAAAGCGACAAAGGCATCACCTTTGGCCCCCTGTAGTGTCGTATGTATTGTCTCCAACTGTTGTGGAAAATGACGACAATAAAGCGAAAAATTGGATCGAGAAAAATTGCAATACAGAAAACAGGGAAACACATAGATTTATGTGGTTCGGCAAACTGCCTATGTCCACGGAGCTGCAAAGGATTTTCTTACTCGCGGATTACACTCTTCAATCGCGTCGATGATTACAATAAAAAATCTCTCTCTCTCTCTCTCTCTCTCTCTCTCTCTCTCTCTCTCTCTCTCTCTCTATTTCCCTCCTCTCCTCTTTCTCTTTACTCGGGAGCTACAAACAGAGAGCTGAAGATCAGAGGGAAGAGGGAGAGGAGGAGGCAACCCGTTTTCACCAGAGATTGGAGGGAAGAGGGAGAGAAGAAAGGCAACATGTTGCCACTCTAGAGAGGTGCGAGAGAGGAGCGATCGAGAGAGGCATTACCTAGGACAGAAGAAACAGAAGAAAGAGGGCAGCAGTGAGAGGGGAGCACTGAGAGGGGCATACGCGTAATAGGTTCGTGAAGAAACATGGGCCACAGGGTCAAACATGTGGCTCAGTTTCTACCGCACCGTGGTTTCCAAATGCCTCATCCAGCGTTTTCAGAGCACTTCGCGTCAAATAAACTGCCTCAAACGAGCTATTATACAAGCATGACAAAAATTCTTCTAATTATAAATATGTTAATTTTGTGTATGAATTATAATTTGTTATCATCTAGAAATAAAATATCATATTTTTATATGTAATTCTCAACTACTTTAATTGTTAAAAAAATTGCAGCCTATTATATATGAATATTATTATGTCTTCAAAATTCTCCTATTTCAAATTTATAATTAAGCACTAAATTTCAGAAAAACTTTATTAGCTCCAATTATTAGTAAAGTGAAATTTTAATTTAAAAACAATTTAAAATAAAAAATAAAGTACAATGAAATTTTAATTTGAATTTTTGGAATATAATTCTTAAGATAAAATCCTTAAAATGAGAGAATTAACAACTATACTTTTCATGGAACTGGATCAAGATTGTAGGCCCAAACCCAAAGGCCAATGAGCTCATTTTCACAATAGTCTATCCAGCCCAAATACAACTACCAAACATCACATGTAACACCAAACTCTCAAACGTCATCACCATTAGGGCTGTCAAAAAAGCTCGTTGTTCGTGAACAGTTCGTGTTCGGTTCATCAAAGAGTTTGTGTTCGATTCGTTCGATAAGTAAACGAGACGAACGTGAACAAATTTTTTTCGTTCGGTTAGTTAAACGAACTAAACACGAACAGTAATGCGTTCGTTCGTGTTCGAATCGTTATTGTTCGAAATATAAAATAATTTAAAATAATTATATATAAATAAATTTATGATATTTAAAAAAATTAAATTTTATAAATTATAATATATATAATAAATTAATAATAGTAATATACTAATATACTATATTAGCAATATACTAAAATAGATATTATATATTTATATAATATAAGTTATATAATTAATATAATATATTATTTATATATATTAATATTAGGGATGTCAAACTGGCTCGTCGTTCGTGAACAGCTCGTGTTCGGCTCGTTCGTTAAGAAACGAACATGAACAGTGATTTCACGAACAATTTCAAACACGAGCTTATTTCAAACAAACTAAATTTTAAACGAACCGAACACGAACACAAGCTCTGTTCGTTCGTGTTTGGTTCGTTTACACCCCTAATCACCACCACCACCACCATCACTTCTCCATCCTCCTCCACCCCCACACCCCATTTCGTCGGTGCCAACATGCCCGAACTACTTTTGATGGATTCATGAGGACCTTCAACCGCGGGCCACAACCTGCATCACTAAAGAAACCCTTGAAAGCTCAAAAATTCATGCCGCCTTTTGCTTGATCATCATCAATGACCACACCACAATTTGCTTCAACCCTGCGATACTTTTACCCTATGGGGTATCGTCTAGCTCCTCCATCGCTACGTAGGCAGGTGCTCGCATCTTGACCTAATGTTCAACTGTGAAGATATGCCTGTTGTCCTCACCATCGTCTTGTCAGACTCTCCTCCGCCTCCGCCACTCCTCATATATTGTAAGGAAGAATCATTAACTGTCGATATCGTATTTCCCGATTGGCCTTCTGGGGATGACATGCCTTCGCTACTAAATAGATCTCATGGGCATTGGATAACATTTTAATCATCTAAATTTTAAAAATAATATTTTAACAACTTTTTTTCACTACAATCACCATCCTAAACTCGTTCGTGAAGTTTTGAGTGAAAATTTTGAGCGGTTAAAATGGTGTATTTAAGATTTTTGGTGCTTAAAATATCAAATTAAATATTATGGATGGTTGGAATGTAAATAATCCCGAAAAAATTGATGGTTCAAATTTTTTGTTTCATATTTATGGGTGGTGTTAATGGAGCGAAAGAAGGGGGTTGGAAGAGAAGAGAACCCTATGCTATTCGGATGCGGCCGACATGAGGTTAGATTTATGAAGCGCAATTTGAGTAAAGACATGGATTGGAAAGCAAGGTTTTTTAGAGTGGAATTGGGGGAAGGAGTAGAGAAGTGGCTTCCCAAACTAAAATTTGGCTAGTCAATGCAATTATATATGTATATAATTTTTTTTGGAAATATTTATATATGTTAGTGTAAAGTTGTTGAGTTTGAACGAGCCGCAGACTTGTTTGTGTTCGGCTCGTTCAAATTTGTTATTGTTCGTGTTAGACTCGCTTGTTTAAGAAATGAATCAAACATGCACTACTTTACAAACAAAACTTGTGTTGTTCTGGAAGAATTAGTTCTTTTTACACACTTATTTATATATATCACTCATTTCATTTGTATTTACATATTAAAGTCCCAAATTAAATTTGTACATTTATTCCCACGAAAATGTAAATTTTATTAAAATAAATATCCAAATTTGAATATTCGTGGGTAGGGATAAAGTACATGTCGAGGGGAGGCCTTGGTCGACGAGTTAGGAGTTTATATCTGGAAGGAAATTTTGAATTTTGTGAGAATTGGGCTCAGACCGGGCCAACACTGTTGGCCCATTAGTCGATAGAGCAAGTGTTGGGCCATTAAGCAGGCTGTTGTTTGGGGTACTAAGCACACCAACGAGGTACTTATGAACATATCTACATTTATTATTATGTTTTGATTTGTTCGTGATGTTTTCACAATAAATTATTTATACAATTTTAGTTCATGAATGGCTGTTGAGACCATGAAATGTTGGAATTTCATTGCACGAATCCATCTAACATTTTGTGAGGTTAGTTCGTCGAGCCGGGCAATAAGTTCGCAGAAATTATAGCTCCAATTGACTCTGAATTGAGTATTGAAAGTGTTTTGCACGAAAGATTGCCTCGAGGTCAGTATTATATCTCGGGATTCATGTCGGATGCTGAAAATTTATTGATGACTTATCAAATTTATTAATATATTTCATAAATTAATGTTCTATTTTATTTCTATAGAATCTTTATTTGATATAGTTTAAATTTTCAACTGAAACAACTCACACCTCGCTCCTGATCTCTAGCATGCACCATACATACCAACGGCAACCATAAAAAACCACGCGGAGTTTGCTATTTACAAATCAGCCCCCCTCCTTCATCCATTTTTCAGTTTCTCCCATTAAGTATCGAAATTCATGTTAAAACTCCAATTCTAAATAATTTAATCGTGAAACGTGTAAATAAATCGATTAATTTATAAATATTTCAGAAACAAAAATTGGATGATTAATTTAAAAATATTAAAATTTTGAGAGGTCTGTATGTAATAATCCTAAAATAGACTGCACAACAAAAAGCCCTAACTTCATGTCAAGCCCCTCCTTTTCCTCAAAACTCTCCTTCCATTTTCTTTTTTATTTGTGCTTACTAAAGTGTTTATGGTTTCATTCCCCCCACATCAAATTTCCGATCCATTTTTTCGTTTCTCTGACTCTACAAATAAGCACACCAGAGAAACAGGTACAGGTATAACCACCCTCTCTTCCTAACCTTTCACTTCTCTGAACGCACGTTGCTTTCTTACCCATCAATGGAAGAATCCAACAAATTGAAAGGTAAGCGAACCAAGCGGAAAAGGAATCACCTTTTGCCCCATGTAGTGTCGTCAATATTGTCTCCAACACCCTCCGCGGAGATCTCTGAGAGCACAACTGAGGAAGAAGAAGACATGGCTAATTGCCTCTTACTCCTTGTTGGAGGTGGCTACAATCCAAAGCCCAACGAAATGGACGAAGCAACCACGGTCGTGAACATGACAAGCCAACAATGCAAGGCTGGAAATAATGTCCACCAATGTCGAGATTGCAATATGTGTTTTTCCTCACACCAGGCGCTTGGTGGGCATCGTGCCAGCCATAATAAAAAACTGAAGCTTTTGATTCCCCTCATGTCGGAGGTGTTGAATGTAAATTCATATCAATTGAGCATTAACTCGTTCTCTTCGCCAGCCACGATTGAGGTTAAAATCTACAAATGTTGGGTCTGCGAGATGGAGTTCAGTTCAGGTCAGGCTCTCGGCAGACATATGCGGAAGCACCGCCCACCGACTTCAACTGAGCCGACGAAGAAGAAGGAAAATTTTAAGAGATTTTATCTAGATCTTAATCTTCCACCTCCTTGCGATGATTAAGAAGGTAATGGCACAAAAGTAATTGGAGAGGAAGCAAAAGAGAGGGATTTTAACTAAGTTTGTTGTTAATTTAAGTGCATATTTTAGTAATTTGCTTTGTTGATTGTTCATTGAGATCTTTTTCCAACTTTGGCAACAATTATTATAAAATTTAATAGAAATTTAATGTGCTTTTAGTTTTCTTTTATGATTCCCACTTTACCTCTTATTTCTGTTGTTTTTAGTGTTAAAGGATTTTCACCACCAATTAGGGGTATTTGCTGTGTATTCTAATTTGGGATAATTACATGCGAACTTCTTGAAAAAATACTATTTATAAATTAGTCATCCAACTAATTTTTTATAAACATAGAACCGATACATTTAGACGTTTCACACGGTTTTTTAACATGAATTCCGATATTTGAAGGGAAGTTTGAAAAACGGATGAATTGTTGGGGTTGATTTGTAAATAGCAAGCTTTGGGTGGTTCTTAGTTGGTTGGGGCTTCTCTTTTTGTATGTGTGGTGCATGTTTGAGATCAAAAGCATAGAGAAAGCGAGAGAGGTCAAGGCGTGTGAGTTGTTACGGTAGAAAATTTGATTATGCAAAATTAAGATTATAGATATATAAAATAGAAAAATCCGACCAAAGATAGAGTCGGTCAGCGATGGACTCAATGGTGGGAGGCAGCCGACAAAGGGGTGTGTGATACACGTGTCGAACAATCGAAAAACCAACTAGAGCATCGTCAAATTTGCCCCTTATTGTATTTCTTCAACGGAAGTTGGTAGACGAAACTCGTGGGGTCTTCTAAGAGGTACATGATAGCTTAGAGTGACAAAAAAAATGGACGGTCAACTACCTGTCACCACCTCGCTAGCCGATGAGGTGTTTGACGACGTGGGCGTCAATGATTTGACGTCTGGACATGCGGGAAGTAACATTTTCTTGACATGGGACTTTTATAGCATCAAATAAGCACCAATGAGGTGACTCGATTATTTTGTTGCAATTAATTTGCTGCAGATTTTTTAAAAATATTTGTTATTCTTTGAATAAAAGCATATTTAAAGAAAATATTTGCAAAATAAATATGTAGTTACTCCGCATCTTATTGTATATCTTAGGTAATTTTAACACTTGATGCATATACATGCCGAATTAAAATGATTTTACATCTCTACAAAAACTTTTCTTTCAAAATAAGTATAAAAATTTCATAAAATATAAATGTGGTTAGGGCTGTCAATTTGGCTCGTTGTTCGTGAACAGCTTGTTGTGGTATATAGAAATATAATGATCGACGACGAAGCAAAAAAAATAGAACGAGAAAATTCACTCCAAAAGAACACACAGATTTACGTGGTTCGGCAAATTACCTACATCAACGGAGTTGCAGAAGATTTTAATAATTGAGGAATTCACACCAACTCAGATTTCTTCAGTGTTGTTTCAGAAACTGTATTAGACTTATCCTTGTACATAACCTTCTCATTGAAAATCATGTTTTTGCTCCTTATGATCTTCTGACCATGATCATCCCAGAAACAATATCCAAATGTCTCTTCTCCATAGCCAATGAAATAACACTTCTTTGACTTGGCCTCAAGCTTAATTCGAGCATCAAGATTAATGAGAATATAAGAAAGACAACCAAAAGTCTTAAGGCGGAAAAATTTTATTTCTTTCCCACTCTAGGCTTCTTCAAGTAATTCACAGTTTAATGGAACAGATGGCCACATATTGATCAAATAAACTGCAGTGCTGACCGCTTCTGCTCAGAAAGTAGGCGGTAGTCTAACGTGCAATCTCATGCTTCTAGCCCGCTCATTAATGGTTCTGTTCATGCGCTCTGTAATACCATTTTGTTGCTGTGTCCTCAGAGTGGTCTTCTCCATTCTGATTCTCTGAGCCACACAGTACTCCTTGAACCCGCCATCAATGTACTCACCACCATTATCAGACCTCAGACATTTCAGCTTTAAGTCTGTATCTTTTTCAGCCATGGCTTTCCGAGTTTTGAATACACTGAATACATCAGATTTATACTTCAAGAAATAAACCCATACCTTTGTGCTATGATCATCAATGAATGTGATGTAGTAACGAGAGCCTCGAAGAGATGCCACTGGAGAAAGTTCCCACACATCTATGTGTACAAGATCCAGCTTTCCTACCTTTGGTGTCCTGCCACCTTTCAAGAAACAAACATTCCTCTGCTTCCCCATAATGCAACTCTCGCAGATGCCGAGATTTACTGACTTCAGTTTTGGTTGCTTACCTCTGGACTAAAGTTCATTCATACCACTCTGACTCATATGGTCAAGTCTGCAATGTCATAACTCTGTTGTGCTCTCTGCAATAGTGATATCAACACTGTTAATTAAACCAGTAGTCATATATAGCGTACTTGTTTTCTTATCCCTAACCAGTACCAGTGCTCCTATAGTAACCTTTCAGGTGCTATTTGAGAACACTATTGAATGTCCACACTCATCAAGTTGCCTAACAGAAATGAGGTTCTTCTTCAGTTTAGAAATGTGTTTAGCCTTTTACAGAGTCTACTTGTTCTTGTTTGGAAGTGCAATGTCAATATCTCTCATTCCTACCACGTTCAGAGCTTCTCCATCTGTCAGATATAATTTCCCAAAGTCACCTGTAAAATAATTTCACATCAATTCCCAATGGAAAGTTGTATGGAAAGAAGCTCCTGAATCCAGTATTCAGTCATCAACAGAACTATGAACAATCAGCAGTAATGCATCATGTGATTCTTCAGTTACCACATTTGCACTGTCATTCTCCTTCTTCATAGGATTCATGCAGTTTCTCTTTAAGTGGCCAGTTTTACCGCAATTTCAGTAAGTTACTTGTTTACCGAGCCTTGACTATCTCCTGCTTCTGCTCTTTGATTTTGATCTTCCCCTGTTTGAGTTTTTGCCATGTGATCTCCACTGGAATCAAAATTTAATGCTAAACTCGAACCTGAGAACCCACCAGAATCTTTTCTGCGCACATCCTCAGCCAAAATCAAATCACGAATATCTTCATATTTCAATTTTCATTTACCTGCAGAATTAATGATAGTCATCCTCATAGCTTCCCAGCTATTTGGCAATGAAGCCAATAAGATCAGTGCACGTTTCTCATCATCAAATTCAAATTTCACAGACGATAATTAATTTGTGATAATATTGAAATCATTTAAATGTTGTGCAACAGAAGTATTTTCTCTCATCTTCAAATTGAATAAATTTTTTTATCAAAGATACCTTGTTATTCGTCGATGGCTTTTCATACAAACCTGACAGGGCTGTCGTAAGATCAGCAGTCATCCTCTCCTTGACGACGTTATGTGCAACAGATCTCTATAGAGTCAATTGAATAACCCTTAGAACCTGTCAATCCAACGGATTTTATTCAGCTTCATCCATTCTTTCAGGTCATTTCCCCAATAACGGAAGATAGAGTTTCTTCCCATAAAAGTAATCTTCTATCTGCATCCTCCAGTAACCAAAATTTGTGTCATCGAACTTCTCGATCCCTGAAACTTTCACTTCATATGCAGTCATTAGCTCTGACACCAGTTGTTGTGGTATATATGAAATTTAAAACGATCGACGACGAAGTAAAAAATAGAACGATAAAAATTCACACCCCAAAAAAACACACAAATTTACGTGGTTCGGCAAATTGCTTACATCCATGGAGTTACAGAGGATTTTACTAATTGAGGAATTTACACCAGTTTGATCTCTTCGACAATTACAATAGAAAATTCTCTCTCTCTTCTTCACTCTTCTCTCTCTACACCGAGATACCCCGAAGATGAAGAAGAAATGTGTACAAGAGAAAAAAACATTTTTCTCTTCTGCCAAAAGCAACCAAGAAGAAATCAAGAAAAACAACATTCTTCTTCCACTATCTTCTTCTTTCTTCTGCCAAGTACGCAAAAGCAACTAAAAAAAAGTATCTTGCAAAACACCTGCCTTCTTCTTCCCGTAAACCTCAAGAAGAATCCAAGCAGGGAATCTCCTTTCTTGTTTCGCAAACTGAAGGAATGTAAGCAAACTTTTCTTTTTCGCGAGAAAGAGACTGGAGATTAGGAGCTTTTTGTTTCGCACACAAGAGACGGAGACGGGAGTTACTATTTCACAAGAGACGGAGACGGGGGAAAGTAGGCGAGAGCAGTTGAAGATAATTTCCTCTTTTTTTTTTAGCCAGGCTCCATCATAACAATTCTCAACTACTTTTCAATGTTACAGCCTATTATATATGAATATTATTACATCATCAAAATTCTCGTATATCAAATTTATATTTACACACTATATTTTATTTAGAGAAAAACTTTATTAGAACCAATAATAAGTATGAAATATTAATTTTAAAACAAGTCAAAATAGAAATAAAATAAAATGAAATTTTAGTTTTAGTTATTGGAATATAATTTTTAAGATAAAATCCCCAAAATGAGAGAATAGACAAGAATGTTCCCATTTTTCTTTGGCACAGTTTTTACATCAATGAGGGGACTGAAACCTCGCATTATTTTCATGGAAATGGATCCATTGTTGGCCCAAACCCAAAGGCCGAAGATCCCATCTCACATTAGCCTGCTTAGCCCAAATACAACTAGCAAACATCCCATGCGCCACCAGCCTCTCAACCAGCACCACTATAACATCACTGCACCATCCTCCTCCACCCCCAAACCCCACTTCACCAGTGCCAACATGCAAGGACTACTTCCGTGGATTCATGCGGACCTTCGACCGTGGACCACAACAGGCATCACCAAAGAAACTCTTGAAAGCTCAAAATTCCATGTCTGTCTTTTGTTTGATCAACATCGACAGCCGCACCACAATGTGTTTCAGAACCGCGATACTTTTACCCTACGGGGTATTGTCCAGCTGCTGCGTCGCTACCCGGGCAGAATCCCAGAGCTTGACCTAATGTTCAACTGTGAAGATATTTACATCATCCTTGTCACCGTCTCGTTGGACTCTCCTCCGCCTCCGCCGCTCTTCTGATATTACAAGGACGAATCAACTGTCGATATTAGGGGTGTAAACAACCCTGAACACGAGCTAGCCATGCTCAGCTCGTGTTCAGCTCGTTTATATTTCGAGCTCAAAAAGTGTGTTCGTGTTCGGCTCGTTTGCTTAATGAGCCGAACACGAGCTNATCATTTGAATATAATTTAATAATTTTTATTCTATTTTCTTAATCAATATTTTAATTGGTTGTAAATCTTTGTAGCCTTGTAGCCAATTAGGTTTTTTTAAAATACTACTTTATATATATATATATATAAACTTGATGAGTAGTATTTTGAGCCAAAACGAGCCGAACACGAACGAACACATCTTAGTTCGCGTTCGGCTCGTTAACTTATCGAACGAAATTAATAAGCCTGACACGAGCTATTCGCGATAAACGAGCCATTTTGACAGCCCTAGTCAATATTGTATTTCCTGATTTGTCATTTTGGGGATGGTATGTCTTGCTTCTAAATAAATCTTATAAAGATTAGTTTTACATGATAATGATCCAAAATATTTACTATAATATTTTAATCATTTAAATATTAAATATAAAATTTTAATTGTTTTTTCATTACAGTCATCCTCCAAAACTCTTTCATTCGTTTGGTTCTAATTTCGTCCTTATCTTTTGACAAGTAAGGCCTGTCCATGTCTCCTCTGGCCATGGTTACGGTTTGAGCATACAAAAATAAAGATTTTTAGTTTCATATGTAATATATTGTCACCAGGGCTATCAATTATGAAATATAACTAAAGTTAAATATCAAAATAAAAATGAATGTTTAGCTTGACAAAACCTAAAATTTCTAAGCCAACAAATTACATGGGAATAATGTTACTAAACTACATAATTATGAAGGCCGCGTTACTATTATTATTTGTCGAATTCAAATTTTTGTCTTGAGAATCACACTCAAGTAATAGAGCATAACGCGAGATGGAGAGAGTAGCGTGGGGGAGAAAGTTAGAGAGAGTGCACAACAAGTTAAAATTTAGTATTTTACTACTGAATCATTAACTTTCTTATAATTACTAGTGTCAAAAAAGCTTGTCGTTCGTGAACAGTTCGTGTTCAACTTGTTAAGTAGCTGGTTCAATAAACAAACGAGTCGAACATGAATAATTTTTTTTTTTAGCTCAATTTATAAATGAGCCAAACACAGCAAACTTTTATTCAATTATATTCGACTCATTTTGGCTCAAATTAATTAAATAATAAATAAATAATATATAGAAGTAAGTCAAATCATGTAAAAAATTTTATTTATTAAACTGTAAAAAAAGAAAAATTAGATGTCAGATATGTAAATACATGAGAATTGGGTGGCATGGTTAAAATACACATCAGATTTTAAAATAATAAATTTTTGGTGCTACATATGTAAATGCAAAAGAATTTGGTGGCATTTATGTAATTGCCCTAAATTTTTATGGCCCGGCCCAACTTCTGTCCATTAGGCTTTGAAACATTTATCCCACATCACCAAATTGAGGAAAGCTCCCTCATTAAGCCTTTGTAAAAGTAAAAGAAAATGAGAGAAACGTTGACTTATAGCTTCCCTCAAATATTCTTTTGTGAATTTTTGTGAAGCCAAATTTATTTTATTTTTAATTTAATCTAAAAGTTTAAAATTAAAAAAATTATTTCAACAGAAGTAGTTGAAGTGAATCATAAAAGAAGAACAAAGCATTAAGTTTCTATTAGTTTTTTACTACATTCTTTGTCAAAGCGGCAAAAATAATCCGAAACGAGTAATGAGCAGAGCAAAATCACTAAAATTACGACTCAAACGTTTATAGTCATCTCACGCAAAAGCATGCATAACATGCACATAACTAATACCAAACTTAGTTAAAATCCGTCTCTTGCATCATTATCTTCAAAATCATCGCAGGGAGGTGGGAGATTAAGATCGAGATAAAATCTCTTCAAATTATCCTCCTTCTGCGCAGGTTCTGGCGTAGTCGGTGTGCGGTGCTTCCGCATATGCCCACCGAGAGCTTGGCCGGAATTGAACTCATTGCCGCAGGTTAGACATTGGTGGATTTTTACCTTGTTCGTGGCTGGCGAAGACAACAACTTAATGGTGAATTGAGTTGAATTCAAATTCATCACCTTCGACAGTCGGGGAATTGAAAGCTTCGGGGCTTTATTATGACTGGCATGATGCCCGCCAAGTGCCAGGTGTGAGGAAAAACACCTATTGCAATCCCGACATTGGTGGGCATTATTTCCAGACTTGTCGTTGGTGGTGGTGGTTGTCGGCTCTTCGAATCGCCAGCTCGTAATGTTCATGGCAGTGGTTGCTTCATCTATTTTATTGGGCTTTGGATTGTAGCCACCTCTGGTAAGGAGTATTAGGCAATCAGCAATGTCTTCTTCTTCCTTAGTTGGTCTCTCAGAGATCTCCGCGGAGGCTGTTGGAGACAATACAGACGAAACTACAGGGGGCAAAAGGTGATGCCTTTGCCGCTTGGTTATCTTCCCTTTCGCTATGGTGGATTCTTTCATTGATGGGTAAGAATGAGCTCAGGGAAGTGAAGGGCGAGGAAGGTGAAGGATGGTTATATCCAAGTAATTAGAAAGAGAGCTTATCTGGTGTGGTTATTTATGGTGTAGGAGAAACCAAAATTTAATAAATCCAGATTTACATCATGTAGGCCTCATTTTAACAACAATTAAAAGCCTGCATTTAAGATGAGCCTGACTGAAAACCCCTTAAGCTAAGCTAAAAAACAATTTAACTTTGAAATGGATATTCACGATTTAGGTTGGCGGAGCCATATGAAGTTATAGATTACTATTTAGGTTGCAGAGCCATATGAAGCTATAACATTGAAATGAATATTTAAACATTCATGAGTGGAGTTTGGATATGATTTTGAGTTTTAAGATCTGATTTAAATTTTGTTTTTCAGTGTTATTATTGAACATAGAGATGTGATTGACTAACTAATTATTAATTTGATGC